>VCAZ01000306.1:145000-147500 GCA_005784505.1 Bagarius yarrelli | reverse complement strand
AGACAGAGACAGACGGATGCAGACAGAGACAGACGGATGCAGACAGAGACAGACGGATGCAGACAGAGACAGACGGATGCAGACGGGGACAGACGGATGCAGACAGAGACAGACGGATGCAGACGACGGATACAGACGGATGCAGACGGGCGAGGACAGACGGATGCAGACGAGACAGACAGAGACAGACGGATGCAGACGGGACAGACGGATGCAGACGGGATGCAGACGGATGCAGACAGGACAGACGGATGAAGACGGAGACAGACGGATGCAGACGGATGCAGACAGAGACAGACGGATGCAGACAGAGACAGACGGATGCAGACAGAGACAGACGGATGCAGACGAGACAGACGGATGCAGACAGATAGACAGACGGATGCAGACAGAGACAGACGGATGCAGACAGAGACAGACGGATGCAGACAGAGACAGACGGATGCAGACAGACGGGGACAGACGGATGCAGACAGAGACAGACGGATGCAGACAGAGACAGACGGATGCAGACAGAGACAGACGGATGCAGACAGAGACAGACGGATGCAGGTGGAGAATGAGGGTTAAACTGAAGTCTGGTGATTTGTGTTTATTTCCTGTAGAATGAACAAAAGCGGACTCTCAGTCTTGGTGGACATGTCGGCTTTGACAGTCTGCCTGATCAACTCGTCAGCAAGTCTGTATCTCAGGGATTCTGCTTCAACATCCTCTGTGTGGGTACGCAGCTCCTCTTCCTCATCTTCATTCTTTTTCCTCTTTCCATCCTCTTTTTCCACCTTTTATTCTTTTCCTAGTCCTCCTCCTCCTCACCCTCGCACTGAAGTCTGTCTGATTGATGTTCTCAGATACGTTTTTCACGTTTTTCACCTCCACTTTTTCATCTCAGTTTTAAAATTTTTATACTGAGAGAACATCAGCTGATAATTACCGTAACGCTGTGTGTTTCAGGAGAGACGGGCATCGGCAAGTCCACGCTAATGAACACACTCTTCAACACCATGTTCGAGAACGAGGAGGCCAGTCACTACCAGAATGGTGTCTACCTCCGGCCAAGAACCTACGACCTACAGGAGAGCAACGTCCACCTCAAACTCACTATTGTAGACACGGTAGGATTCGGTGACCAGATCAACAAAGAGGAGAGGTACAATTATACACACACGCGCACACAAACACACACACACACACAGAGTGATCCTCTGAGAAAAGGTCAAAGAGCGAGAGAAAGCATGTGTATATGAGTGTGTGAGAGAAAGACTGTGTTTGTGTGTGTGTGTGTGTGTGTGTGTGTGGGAATGTCTCTGGATGTTCAGCTCAGCTGCATGCTGGGAATTTGGCCTGGAGGAACAAAAGGAAAGGTCGGGTTTTGTAAACACCAGACTGTGGGTTCAGATCCCTTTCTCAGATACGGGGAACACGAGTGATCCAGTTAAAGGAAATCCACCAGAATCAAACAGAAAAGAAAGAAAAACAAAAGTAAAGGAATTTAAGTAAAAAAAGGAAAGAAGAAAAAGAGTAAAGTTGATTTTATTTTTTTTTCTCCACAGTTATAAGCCAATTGTTGATTACATCGACACACAGTTTGAAAACTACCTGCAGGAGGAGCTGAAAATCAAACGCTCGCTCTTCAACTACCATGACACCCGAATCCACATCTGCCTTTACTTCATTGCTCCCACAGGACACTCGCTCAAATCCCTCGACCTGGTCACCATGAAGAAGCTGGACAGTAAGGTAACCAGCAGATCACCAGCAGATCACCAGCAGATCACCAGCAGATCACCAGATCAGATCCCAGCAGATCACCAGCAGATCACCAGCAGACCCTCTTACTGTAAAACATGAATAAATGAAGGTTTAAAGCTGAAAAAGTCAACAATAAACACCACCAACAGACAGAGAGAGACAGACAGAAAAAAAACAGAAGAACTGGAGAAAGACAGATTAAAAACACAGACAGGCAGTTAGAGCGTCTGCCCCTCCTACACAGACAGACAGTTGTGCTCCTGGTGGTTGGTGTCTAGGGTGTGATCAGGATTTGAGCTGCTCTGAGATTCGTTTATTTAATCTCTATCGAACAGACAAACCTGGAGCATCAGAGAGGAGCGTTCATTGCGCTGTGCCATCCTCAGGATCCTGTAGACTGCCAGCGAGCGGTTATTACTGTGTTATTACTGTTATCACTGTGTTATTACTGTGTTATTACTGCGTTATCGCTGTATTATTAGCGCTGTAACAGTAACACTACAGATGAAGAAAGTTTTGAACAGTCAACATCAAGCAACAGCCAATAAACTGACAATAATCAGACAGACAGAGAAAGAAATAAAAATAGTCGGAGATAGATAGACAGACATGGAGACAGAGAGACAGACAGTCAGAGAGTCTGCCCCTCCTATGTACAGACAGTTGGGCTCCTGGTGGTTGGTGCTTAGTACTGTGGGGTTGTAAATCTTCAGAATTGAAATTGGTGAATCCACAGAACTTTTCTAGCAAA
>VCAZ01000306.1:85000-140000 GCA_005784505.1 Bagarius yarrelli | reverse complement strand
CAGTGGCCAAGATGTTGTTTTGTTTATTTACATTCTTCATATCTCTGTACCTGCATACCACCACATCATCACCATCATCACCATCATCACCATCATCACCACATCATCATCGTCACCACATCACCACATCATCATCACCATCATCACCACATCATCATCATCACCATCATCACCACATCATCATCGTCACCATCACCATCATTACCATCACCATCATCACCATCATCACTACATCACCATCATCACCACATCATCATCGTCACCATCATCGTCACCATCATCACCACATCATCATCGTCACCATCATCACCTCATCGTCATCATCATCACCATCATCACCGTCATCCACCACCACATCATCACCTCATCACCACATCATCATCATCACCTCATCATCACTATCATCACCACATCATCATCACCATCATCACCATCATCATCGTCCACCATCATCACCTCATCGTCATCATCATCACCATCATCACCGTCATCACCCACATCATCATCATCACCACATCATCATCATCATCACCTCATCCACATCACCACATCATCGTCACCATCATCACCACATCATCGTCATCATCATCATCACCATTATTATTATTATTATTATTATTATTATTTGTTTTTATTATTATTACAATGTTGACTTTAACTTTTGTCTTTGGAGTTTGTTTCAATTCCATCTGAATCTGAAGATTTTTTTATTCTGATCTGAAATTATTTATAATGAAATGTTAAAAATGAGCAGACACACAAATTCCATCCCATAATAATCCAGATCATCTGAGGACGAAACAGTAAAACACCAAATAAAGAGTTTAATTACTGCTGAGAGTCTTTCAGTGTCCAAAATACCACATTATCACAGGGACACACACACACACTCACATTCACACACACACACACTTTATTTCATAATTTTGGGATGTTTAAGGAATTTGAACCCGAAGCAGGTCACATGATGACAGGCGCGTTTATAGGTCATGTGACTCTTGTGTGTATGTGTGTATGTATGTGTGTGTGTGTGTGTGTGTGTGTGTGTGTGTGTTTAGTGTAGTGAAAAGTGAGAGTCGACCAGCTGTTTGTTCCAGCACCAAAACTCTGATGACTAAAAGTGGTGTGGATTCGCTGCAGTGTGTGAGCTGGTGGCGCTGCTGCACATGTCTCATCCACAACAACGCCTGGAAGGAAGGATTCTACTGAACAACACACACACACACACACCACACAAAACACATTTACACACACACACACACCTCTACATACACATACAGCTCTTCATATCTAAACATACACACAAACTTAATCTCCACACACACACACACCTCTACACATACACTTCCAAACTGGCGCACACACACACACCTCCGGGGCGGCCCGTGGCATAGGCAACATAGGCAGTTGCCCAGGGCGCAAAATGACTGGGCGGCGCTGCACAAGAGGGTTTTCTGGACCACCGTGCGCTCCTACACACAAATATTAAACAAAATTAGATTGGACAGTTAACAAAATGTCAATTTTGTTAATTATCACAAATTATTTCCTACCCTCATTCTTAAATCTGCATTTTCTGGATTTTGTTTGTGTTGCGGGTGTGTGTTGGGGTGGTTGTTGGGGTGTGTGTTGGGGGTGTGTTGCGGGTGTGTTGGGGTGTGTTGCGGGTGTGTTGGGGTGTGTTGGGGTGTGTTGCGGGTGTGTTGCGGGTGTGTTGGGGTGTGTTGGGTGTGTTGGGCGGGTGTGTTGGGTGTGTTGGGGTGTTGGTGTGTGTGTGTGTTGGGGTGTGTTGGGGTGTGTTGCGGGTGTGTTGCGGGTGTGTGTGTGGGATGTGTTTGGGGTGTGTTTGGGGTGTGTGTGTTGGGGTGTGTTGGGGATGTGTTTGTTGGGGTGTGTTGGGGTGTGTTGCGGGTGTGTTGGGGTGTGTTGTGGGGTGTGTGGGTGTGTGCGGGGTGTGTTGGGGTGTGTTGGGGGTGTGTGTGTTGCTGGGTGTGGGTTGTGGGTGTGTTGTGGGTGTGTTGTGGGGTGTGTTGCGGGTGTGTTGGGGGTGTGTTTGGCGGGGGGTGTGTTTGTGGGGTGGTGTGCGGGGTGTGGTTGTGGGTGTGTGTTGTGGGTGTGTTGAGATGCGAGTGTGGGGGTGTGTTGCGGGTGTGTTGGTGTTGTGTGTGGGTGGGTGTGTGCGGGTGTGTTGCGGGTGTGTTTGGGGGGGGGGGTGTGTTGTGGGTGTGTTGGGGTGTGTTGTGGGTGTGTTGTTGGGTGTGTTGGGTGTGTGGTTGGGGGTGTGGTGGGGTGTGTGGGGTGTGTTGCGGGTGTGTTGGGGGGTGTGTGTTGGGAGTTGGGGGTGTGTGTGTGGGGTGTGTGCGGGGTGTGTTGGGGGGTTGTGTTTGGGGGTTTAAATTCTAAAATCTCGCCCAGGGCGCCACTAGAGTCTGGGCCGCCCCCGCACACCTCTACACACACACACACACACACACACACACACACACATATTGGATGTTCAGTTTCTTGAGAGGAAAAAAAATCACTGGAAGGTTGTGTGTTTTGTGTGTTTTTTTGTGTTTGTATCCAGATTTTATTTATTTGTTAATTTTTTTTACTAGATTAAATTTACAATCTTGATGATGGATTTTTATTTTCACAGATTTAAAGAAAATTTATTTTTCTTACGCTGTTTAATATTTTTTTAGTTTCTTTAGCTGAATTTTATTTCTGATCCAGCGACTTGACTTGATTTCTGATTTTTCTGATTTACGGCGTCTGTTTAAATGCCAGAAATGTTAAATGATAAAGTTTTATTTACTTTATTTTATTATTTCTTTATTGTGACTTTAGTTTTTTTTTCTTAACGATTAAATTATTTTGGGTTTTTTTGTTCTTGAAGCCAAGCAAATGGTCGCGTTTGGAAAAAGCGAGTTTAACATTAAAGACGAACTGAATCCGAGCCGAAACTTCAAACACACCGCAGAACCGCCCGAATCCCGTCCGTAGCTCCGATCCAAACCCCCCCCTGCTAGCCTGTTGCAGCACGTGGTTCTTGGATCACGTGACGTGCTTTTATTTTCTCGTGTTTTTTTTGTTTATAAAGTTTAAAGATTTATTACAGATTAATAAACCCAATCTGCTGCTTCACACGGCTGTGTGTGTGTGTGTGTGTGTGTGTGTGTTCAATTCAAAGCCATACAAAGTTTATTAGTCTCAAATCGGACAGCTTTGATTTCGTCTCTTTAACTTTCTTCCATTAAACAGAAGCTGGTGTGTGTTACAAATTCTGCCAGGAAGCCTGAGAAGCAACGTGAGGATGATGATGATGATGAAGAGGGTGATGATGATGATATTTCAACTATTATGGGCTGTTACACTAATTTGTCATTAAATGAGTGTTGATCTGTTTAACGATGAGGCACTTTTGTACGTCACTCTGAATAAAATAATCTAATAAATGATGATGGCGTTTATTCTAGTCCATGTATTAAACATGCATTTACTACCTACCAACACATCGCCATCTAGTGGTCAAACTGCAGTACAAGTTAACAAAAACCTTAATTTAAGTTAAATTTCCCCCCAAAACTGTCCAATAATCAGAAGATTTTACTTTCATCAAAACAATCGCGATACTTAAAACTCTTCAAACTGAAACTGTGTGTGTGTTAAAAACGCATTTACACACAATCATTAAATCTAAACCGTCTACTCAGGACCCCATTCTTAATATACTCAAATGTGTGATTGCGCCACCTCGTGGTTAAAAACTGTAACTGAATTTTGTTTACTAAATTTTGTCCAATCAGCAACAAATTATTCACAAGTCCAACCTTTTCCATTATTACACCATTGAGATCATAATAAACTCATCGGAGCTTCTGTGCAGTGTCATAATTTACATCTTTATTCCTCAAACCCGTTTGTAACAACAGAAACAAAAAGGCATCAATAAATTTATCGGAGAGACGACACAGCTGGGACAAAGAACCATTTACAAAACTTCCTCTGTATCAGCATCTCCATCCGAGAAGAACTAATCATCAGAATCAGAATAAAACCTACCAAACACCTCATTACTCCCAATCTGGCAACACGTGAAGTCTTATAAAGCTTTAATAAAGAATAATAATAATAATAATAATAATAATAATCATCTCTACACAGAGAAGTAAAGTTTAGGCACAAAGTTGGCGTTAAACATCCCGTAGCCGACAGACGCCTCAGCAGTGACGACACCGAACGTTTACTGTAAAAAATAAACTTGGCAGAAATTTTCTGGAACATTTCACTCTATTATTAAGACTAAATTCCTAAAATAAAATCCCACATCCAAAAGCTGGAGTTTCACACAGGCTACTGCTTACACAGCACCTCCACTGCTCCAGACCGATTCGTGTGTGTGTGTGTGTGTGTGTGTGATCTCCTCACCCAATACAAAGTGTGTTCAGTGCATTTCCTTCAGAAGTAAAGTTTAAGTCCTTTAGCTCACATTTAAAAAACATTATTAAAGAAAGAAAAAAAGAAATAAAATCTCTCGGCTTGCCGGTGATGATGTCATCAACCAGTCCAGGTGTGTGAAAGGTGTGTTGATGAAATACTCCTCAATCTCAGGAGTCAGAAACGACTTCATGTGCAGGAAGCAGCAGACGCTGGAGTAAAATGTCCTGCCTGGTGTCTCTTTCACTCTTTGGGTGTCTGATTGTCTGAGGTATTTGAACATTTGTTTGCTTTAAGGTGATGCGAAGGTTTTTCTACAGCAGTTTTAATGCTACACGTAACAGTACGAAGAGTCAAGAACAAAATCGGACTCTCAGAATCCACAGAAACTCCCGCATATAAATATCACTGAAAGAAGCATAAAATAACGTTTCGCAGAGAGTCAACAAATCTATAATCTAATAATCAAACAATCTATAATAATAATATAAGTGTGAACTGACGCACATAAACAATCTGTCAAAATAATCATCTAAAAACGACCATCAGGAGGAGCTGCTAAAAATCCAACAGAGAGAAAAAAACCCTAATCCTTATAAATACATTAAAACAGATATTAAAGGGAAATTCCTCTTTTGGTTATGATAGTGTGCGTGCGTGTGTGTGCGTGCATGCATGTGTGTGTGTTGTTCAGTGAACAGTAGAGCTGAGACTGTAGAAGTTCATCCAGCTGTTTGGTGGTCCAGCTTCTTGGTCAGGTGTGTGTGTCTGATTTATTTCCACTCTGATCTCTAACTCACCGAGAACCTACAGAACACATCACAGACAAAAACACAAATAAAACACTACTGAGGTCAGAGGTTACAGAAATGTCCATGAAACCTCTGGCAGTTTCTAAAGGAAGGACATACAGACAGACGAAGGGAAAGACAGACAGACAGACACTGACCTCTGCACCCTGTCCACGATGTGGTTGATCATTTGGTCTGTGATTCCAGGGCACACGTCCTCCGCAGCATGCAGACTCTTCTCCAGATCCTCAATCACACTCTTCCTCACATCACCATCTCTCTGCTGCAGCTTCAGCTCTCTGCTGCAGCTTCAGCTGTGCACACACACACACACACACGCAGGAATTATTTAAAAATATAACTACACAACCAGTACAATATATTTTACATAAATACATATATTGTAAAAATAAATGATAAACACCTCGGTAAACGCTGGGTTAATTAGTGTGTGTGTGTCTGTGTCTGTGTGTAATATGACTTACCTTGGTGAACACTGGGTTAATGAGTGTGTGTGTGTGTGTGTGTGTGTAATATGACTTACCTCGGTGAACACTGGGTTAATGAGTGTGTGTGTGTGTGTGTGTGTGTGTGTAATATGACTTACCTCGGTGAACACTGGGTTAATGAGTGTGTTCAGACTTGTTGATTTCTGCAGCATTTGATCCTGAAATGAAAAAAAAAGTGAGTTTTTTCACACACCCACACATTCACACACATTCACACTTTTCACACACACACACTTCACACACACACACACACTTCACACACACACACTTCACACACACACACACACACACTTCACACACACACACACTTCACACACACACACACACACACACACACACTTCACACACACTTCACACACCACACTTCACAGCACACACACACACACACACACACACTTCACACACACACACTTCACACACACACACACACACTTCACACACACACACACTTCACACACACACACACACACACACACTTCACACACACACACACACACTTCACACACACAACACACACACACACTTCACACACACACACACACACACACACTTCACACACACACACTTCACACACACACACTTCACACACACACACACTTCACACACACACACACTTCACACACACACACACACACACACACACTTCACCACACCACACATTCACACACACACACCACACACTTCACACACACACTTCACACACACACACACTTCACACACACACTTCACACACACACACACACACACACACACACACGAGGAATTAAATATTCTAGTAAAAACAGTGCGATTAAAAAGCAAAAAGATTAAAAGAGAGAAACTGCAGTGAGTTTATAGAGAGCAGAAGGTTCTGCAGTGAATAAAGTGGTGGTGGTACCAGTGACGGGGTTCCGTTAGTGCGTTTCTCTGGTTTCTTACGGACGGTGGTGAAGGACCATTCCGGAGAAGAGTCACTGTCTCTGTTACTCAACTCTCTGAAATCACCAAACAACCACACACACACACGATAAACACCTGTTGATCAGTGGATTTGGTGTTTGTGTAATTAGAGTTGATGTTTGTTGTACTGACGAGTCCGAGTCTGAGTCCGAGTCTCCGTCACTGTGACCTTCAGCCTTCCAGCGCTTCAACCTGTCGATCAGCTCCGTCAGATACGACGTCTTTTTAGCGTTCTTCACTATGAACTTGTGCTTCAGCAACTCCTTTGCCGTCGGTCTCTGATAGAGAGAGAGGGTGTGTGTGTGTGTGTGATTTACTTCAGCTTAATTAACTACTTTGTATAATTTACACTGTATTAAAAAGGGAAGTGGAAGAAACTGTAAAATAAAACATATTTGGCTGCAGGATTTTGTGCAGGAAACAATAACACACGTTTACAGGAGCAGGACTGAAACACTCGTCTGCGCAGGTCTCCACTGTAAGTCTGCTTTAATGTCTACCTGATTATTAGCTGTGGGACTGATTAGACTGCCCCCTAATGGATACCTAAAGCATTGCTAGCTCTTACTTATTATTACTGAAGTGTAAACCTCCTTTATTGTTCTGTAATCTTTACTGTCTGCCCTATGTGTGTGTGTGTGTGTGTGTGTCAGTGTGTAAATTTTACTTACGAATGTTGGGTCTTTGTTCAGGCACGAGTCCACAAACTCCTTAAATGTTTTGGAGAAATCTCCGTTGAGGGAGGGAGGTGTGTTTTTTGGGATGTGAAAGAGAACTCGCATTGGGTGCATGTCTGAATTGGGCGGTTCTCCTTTAGCCAACTCGATCGCAGTGATACCCAAAGACCAAATATCAGCCTAAAAAAACCACAATAACCCTGTTACTATCAGTACACACACTCGCGCACAATCGCGCACACTCGCGCACACACTGGTACCTTAGAATCGTATGCAGATTGTTGAATGACCTCTGGTGCCATCCAGAATGGTGTTCCTACAAATGTCTCCCTTTTGATCTGTGTGTCTGTCAGCTGTCCCGCCACGCCGAAATCTGCCAACTTCACCTCCCCAGACTCAGACAGGAGCACGTTAGCGGCTGAAAACACACACACACACACACACACACACACACACACACACACACACACACACACACACACACACACACACTAATCTGTTTTACACTCTGTTACTGAAGTCTATTTTGAAAATAAACAACATTTGAACTGTGATGTCTGGGTAAAAGTTGATGTGGTTAGTTATGTGGGTTATTTATTAATGGTGTTGTTGCTATGGTGACGGTGGGCGGAGCAAAAGCCTTTTCAATTTAACTTCAGTCTCTAAATGAACAGAACTTAAAACCCCAAACACAATCACTCACTTGGCTAAAAAATAATAATAATAAAAATAAAAATAATGATAATAATGATAATACTAATAATAATAACAATAATAATAACAATAATGATAATAATAATGATAATAATAACTAATAACTAATAATAATATATAATAAACATAATAATAATAATAATAATAATAATAATAATAATAATAACAATAATGATAATAATAATAACAATATGATAATATAATAATAACTAATAATAATAATAATAATAATGATAATAATAATAATAATCAAATAATAATAATAATAATAATAATAATAATAATAAGGATAATAATAATAATGATAATAAATAATAATAACGATAATAATAATAATAATATAATAATAATAAAAAATAATAATAACGATAATAATAATAATAATAATAATAATAAGGATAATAATAATAATGATAATAAAAAATAATAACGATAATAACTAATAATAAGGATAATAATAATAATGATAAAAAATAATAACGATATAATAAACGTAATAATAATAATAAGGGATAATAATAATAATGATAATAATAAAATAATAACGATAATAACGATAATAATAATAATAAGGATATAATAATAATAATAATAATAATAAGGATATAATAATAATAATAATAATAATGATAATGATAATAAAAATAATAATAACAGCCTGACGGCTCTGGATGAATGAATGCGGAGGTGTAACCTGATCCTTCCTGCTAATCAACCCAAACTGACTCCGCTGAGAAGCCCCGCCCACTTCACCTCACTCCTCCTGACATTCGCCCTGAACAGCTGGAGAGAACATTCCAGTCCGATTACATTTCATCTCTAAATAATCAGACTGGCTGAAAGAGAAAGTAAACATCAGCATCGGAACAGACGAGCAGCCAATCAAAGACCAGTCTGACCTCAGGAGCACCTTTTAAATACCATTGGAAAAACAAAAAACAAACCAGTCACACCCAATGGCCCTTACACATACACACACACACACTGAGCTTGCAGAGACACACACCTTTGATGTCCCTGTGGATTTTTTTCTCAGAGTGTAGGTAGTCCAGGCCTTTCAGGATCTCCTTCAGCATGGTGGCTATCTGGTACTCATCAAAAGGTCCAGCCCGCAACTGTTACACACACACACACACACACACACGCACGCCAAAACCTGAAACTCTGCTATCAGTTCACAAAACACACAAACCACAGACAGTGAGATCTTACCAGATCCAGAGCAGAACCTCCACCAAGATACTCCATGATGATCCACAGCTTACTGCCCTAAACACAGAGACAGAGAGAAGAGAGAGAGAGACAGACAGACAGATACAGACAGGCAGAGAGAGACACACAACCACCTACAGCTTTGAACAGAATACGGGACATTAGCGCACTCACGCAATCTGGTGTGGTGTCTGGTGTAGTTCTGACCTTCAGGTATGAGCCGTAGTATTTGGTGACATGTGGACTGTCACATTGACTCAGTACAGTGATCTCCTGCTGGATGTCCTCGATTTCGTCCTCCGCCTCTTCCAGGTCGATGGTTTTGATGGCCACTACGTTCTGCGTGCGGCGGTCGATGCCCTTGAAAACCTCTCCAAAGGATCCCTTACCGATGCGCTCCAGTTTGGTGAAGAGCTCCTCAGGATCTGCTCGAGGGTTCTGGAGGGAGAACAGAGGAAATGTTAGGAACTTCACTGTGTGGAGAAGAGCAGAAAGGTCATGTGACTGTTTGCTCAGACACTGCCAGAACTTTCTGTTCAGTTTATTAACCATGGATCATGGACACAGCTTCGTTTATCATCATCCAAGTTTAAACATTATCACCCTTTAATCATCACCCACATCTATGAAGGCTGATTTCACTCATCCTCCCGATAATCAGACTAATCGGACCTGTTTAACGGTCGGGAAGTCGCACACACAATTAAATGTAGTACAGAATTAATTAATATGAGATTTCAGACGGGGCCCCTCTGCGTGTCTGGCTGATTTAAACACTTAATGACCCATTTATCAGACGATAAACATCTGTATTAAAACCTGAAGTGGGCGTGGCTTAAAATGATCGAACACAGACGTTCAGTCGCCTCTCAAGTCTCTGTTCATTAATCACACTGATTTAAACAAGGCGGACACACACTGATTCGGGCGGACACACACTGATTCGGGCGGACACACACTGATTCGGGCGGACACACACTGATTCGGGCGGACACACACTGATTTGAACAAGGCGGACACACACTGATTAAGGTGTTGCAGGAATTAATCTAATGATAAAACAACACTTTCCTTCATCGGTCTGGATTAAAGAATCGGAGCGCCGCTGAACCGACTCGTGCCAGTACTAAACCGACTCCTACCGAATCCGTAGGAACCTGCGGTGTATCAAATCATTTTCTAGTTAATTTTTCGTGTCGTTGTTTAATGAGATTCGCATAATTTCGTCTGTAAAAATAATTAAAGTATAAACTGAATAAAAGTTCAGCACTGACGTTAGCTCTGCGCGCGCCTGCTGACAGGTGCTCAAAGCTGTTAAACCCGTTTAACTGTGAGTTCGAACAGACACAAACCCAAAACACACAAACATCAAACCAAATAGGTAGAAAAATAAACTTTAAGTATTTAAATGCCGGTGTGAACTTTGTTGATGAAATCATAGAAAACTGGCAAAAAGAAAAGGAAAGAAATCCTGGCGTTTACTGCGGTGGTGCTCAGGTATGGGCGAGGGCCGTGTTTTATACTTCCTACCCGTATTTAATCAAATCCGCCTACTGAGTTAGGATTGGCTAAAAACGTCCGACCTCCTGCACGCCGACTGGCTACTATTAATATACACGCCAGACGATTGGGTATCTATCCTTAGTGTGAACTTCTAACCAATGATAACGCAGGACGCTAGATTTTTAGAAAAAGAGGTAGAAAAGGAAATCCGTGTGAGGGGCCTTCGGTTGCCACCTTCTTAAAACCTACCTGCATTCCGGGAACTTGAACTGCCACCGGTGACTGAGCCATTTTACCACTTTAATCCAAGAAAACAGCAACAATCAAGCAGAACCGCGCGTTTCTTCTAAACTTCACGTTCAAAACTCAACTTTAACTCGAAACTACACGAAGTAACGCGCTAAGCGAACTGCCTTTAAAGCTAACAGACTAGCGTCACCCGACAGAAAGTTTAAACGTTTAAGTTAAAACGCAACCATAAATTATTATTATTGCTCCTTTAAGTTTCACTCGAATGGTGTTGAAATCCGGTTGTTGTTGCTGTGAGAGTTGAGCAGGCGGTCATAGCAGCATTTTAGTTGTTTAGTCAGTGTTAAACAAACTTCAGCGCAAAGACTCGGCCGCCATGTTGGAAACCTGCGCTGGAACTCGTTCTCTCGGGTGGAGTCGCGCGCGCAGTGTGGAGCGATGACGTATTTCGGAGGCGAATCCTTCTAACATGAGCAGTGGGTCATTATTAACCAACTACCTAACTAACTAACCAATTAACTAACTAATAGTCTGTACTGTTTACTTCATCCACCTGTACAGGTGAGACAGTCTGTACCTTCCTAATACGTAGGTTGACGTAATGTTTTGCATGTATGTAAATTCAGAGCGTCTGAAAAGCTTCACACACAAAACCACTTTTATTCCTGATTTAATGACGTCACCAACCATTAAACTAATTTTTCTGTTTCCATTGAGTCATAAAACGGTCCTAATCCTATATTTTCTTTCATAAGGTATGGGTGGGTGGGTGTGTGTGGGGGGGGGGGGGCGCGCTATATAATTGTAATCTATATTTTGCTGTTATATCTGTATGTTTATCTGTATTATTCTGAACTTTTTGGGGATCAGACCCTTGTAAAAACACTCCTGCCAAAAGTATGTGCTCCCCAACACCCACATAAGCCCCTTTCATAAACTGTTCCACACACTGAGTTACACAGTTGTCTCAAATGACAATGTCCCTGTGCACAAACCCCCTGATCTCCATGAAGACATGCTGTGTTCTGATTGGAGGAGAAGAACTCTCATGTCCTGTACAGAGTCCTGATTCTGACTCCACCCCTTTAAACTGAACACCTTTGGGATGAACTGGAACCCCGACTGAACCGAAGACCTCCAAACCTCCACATTAGTGTCTGATGTCACTCATACTATTGGACCTGAATGATCAAATCCACACAGTCACATGACCGAGTCTAGTGGATAACCTGCACAGAAGAACGGAGATTAGATCTATAACTCGGAGTAATGTAGGTAGAACATGTATGTAAAAATTAAAAATACATATAAATAATGAGTGTTAGAACTTTGAAAGTTTATATGAACGTTACAATGATCAAATACTTCCCGTTACTCTAACACAATAAACACACTGAACTCTGAGTGTTGTGTTGTAATAGAGGTGTCATTCTGATATATATGAGCTGCTGTAACACTTTTATTGAACTGAAATGCAAAAAAACAAATTCAAGATATTTTGCATATTTTAATTTTGAATAAAGTGAGAATTTTAACACTTTTACACGACTAAAACAAAGATATGAGTAAACATGTTGGTCTGTATCTGCTACAGGATCTCCACTGTTTCTACCACCTCAGGCCAGCTGAGTACACACACACAAATAATAGGTAGATCTGCATGTTAAATGGTTTATTCCAGAATAAATGGTATTGTTTATCTTTACATACTTGCATGTATTTGATGATATAATGTGTGTTTGGCTTGTGCTACATGAAGATTTACACGACTACATGTTTTAATCGGGTTTATCTGTAAAACGACAGGTTTGTTCCAATAAAACTGGCTATATAAAGTGTTTTATACTGTGTGATGAGTTGTTAAATAAATTGCTGTGGTATAAGTGGAATAACACACTTATCACTCCACCACTGTGTTAATGTAACACTACCTGTAAGTGTGTTCCACATAATAAATGTTACACACGTATACAGTAGCTATCATCAGGTGTATATATATTTTCAGGGACGTCACTGTGTGTTCCTAAAGTGGTCAGAATGCTACGGTTTGAGTGTGAAACTGAAATCGACGGTTCAGCTGAGTGTGTGTGATTGTCTTAGTTCCAACGCACAGTTAAAATATCAACACTTTCATGGAGGAATAAATTCTATAATAAATAATGTCAATGAGAAAAATTAATATCACCCAATCCTAGTGTATGAAAACTCAAACACAAGATCACGTTTACATTCAGCTGTTACCGTAAGAGAGACTAAAATGATGTTTTTGTAATAAAACAGAAAATGGGACAAACTCGACAGTCAGTAAATCCCAAACACACATCATAATGTGAAAAAGCAGAAACACTTCCATGTGGTCCATAAACAAATATGAGCTTGGTGTTGATGTGTGCTATTAAACACTAACTGATCTACAACAAACAAAAAGTCATAGCAAAATAATTCAGTTGTTATTTGCTGCCATACTTAAACATAGATAAAAAAAAAAATGTAACATGATATATTGCTGGAAAATAGTGGCATTGGACATAATTCCAGCTTTATAAATGTCTAATGTTCTTTGGCTTAGCTACATAAGATTCTCCACATTGTACAAGACTAGTTTTAGTGTAAAAGGAGTGACTGAAACGCAGGAGTGTGTAAAAGATCATGGAAAAAGTCAAACAGAAAGTCTCTTTCCCTACCTGCTACTTTACATAATCCTCACCTGAGCAGCTTCCCGCAGCACACGGGAGCTGAGATCAAAAAAACTATTTGTCTCACACAGTTTTGTTGTTCCCTAACTTGAACTCTGGTCCTTGGCACTACACTCCACTCACTCTCTGCTCATGGAATCCATTTATTTTAATCCGGCATGTCGATGCATAACTTAGGGGGAGGGACAAAGTATTTTCCAGGACTCTGTGTGATGACCACACCCGTCTTCTTGCGGAACATAGGCGCGATCTTGGGCGCCTCATGGATAGGAAGTTTCCTCAGACACCTCAGAGTCTTCATGCTGCAGATCGTAGGAGATGTTGCCGTACTCCCGCAGGAAAGGAAAAAGTTCCAGCAGGAACTGACAGAAATCCTTACGAATGCCAAACCACCCTGCATGAGAAGAAGAGCAGAACATGAGTGAAGAAGAATACAAAGCACCCATCATGAGCGTAGCCTGAACAGGTTTTATTATAAATGTGTAAAACGACAGAACTACAGAATTAATTATATGACCTGTTTTGATTTTCACATTAAACTGCACATGAGGAAAAGTAGACGTTTATAATACCGTATATAGTGTTTTTACAGAGTAGTGCATGGCTGGCTTTTGCACACTGGTTTCTAAAAAGTGCACTGAAATGTAAAACACCTGTAAATTCTTAGGAGTATTCTTTGAAATTATAATAATATAATTATATAATTATATTAATTATATATATAGTGCTTCAGTTTTATTATTTGAACACCAGAGGGCAATCAGGTACAATTGACAAAGCGTTAAAATACAGTATGTAGACTGCATGCTGGTCACATGATCAGATTAAAGTCTCTGTTTAAAAATCTGTTTACCAAAATACACTTCATATGATTATACATTACTGTTATAGCACTTCTACCTCTAAAGTGTCTCTCGAACACCAGAAGAGACCCAACATTTTAATGCAGATTTGGAAATTTATTTCAGCTTCAGAACTTTCTTTCTCTAGCTCTGTTTGTAGTATGTCATTTGTTTAGTCGATACAGATAAACATACACGTTATTTTCATTGTTTCTGATTTAGAAATTAAAAAAAACCCTCTAAAATACACATTTTTTCCAATTTTTTTAAACACTGAAATAAAACCTGAAGGTAAGTGACTTACAATGATTGCCCCCTTTTTGGCCGAACGTCGTCACCATGAGTGTCACCAGAGAAATCCACAGTGGCACAAAGACCGGTACAAATTTGGACTCGTAATGATCATCTAACTTATGTACCAGGAGGATCTAATGTACATGAGGAAGTTATAGACATTATGGGGAGAAATAAACAAAAAAATGAAAAACTCAATTTGTATGTGTGCGCACAAACACACACAAGCTACTAATGTATTTTAGGTGTGTTAGTGAATACCTCAAAAGTCAGCAGGGGCACAACGATAGCCATCCAGCTGATGGCCATGGTAATGTGTGTGCGCCGCTGCTCTGCAATCACATCCATCGAGCGCAGAAACAGCACTGACCAGACGATGTAATAAAGCACCACCAGACACAAAAAGGACATGAGAATCCACAATGGCACACACACCACCTGTACAAACCCCAATAAAGAAAAAACCCATAAAGTTTACCAAGACTTCCTCTCATCTCATTTCTTTATAGACACAGCAATGCACAACACACACAAAATAAAAATTCTCAGGAGGTTATCAGAGGGTAAATCACACGTAAACAGCTAAAATTGTAATGTATAATGTAATGTAGCTGCTGTCAGATCACACATGACCTTTTTACAGATCTTACCAGCCACGGCCAGTTGATGATTTTATCCAGGCGCAATGCGATGAAGATGAACTGCAGTATGTTTACAGAGCACAGGATCTCCAGCTGAGGAGAAGAAGAGTTAATCGTGAGCTGAAGAATTTCATGTACACATAAATCTAAATCTAATAGAGTGACTGACCTCAAGTGAGCGGTCATGTCTAAAGCCCCACACACACGCTGCTACGGAGACCGGTGAGACAAAGAACAGCGGCATGAAAACAAGCAGCCAGAAGTGTTTTCCTCTCTCCACACGGTCACACACCAGAATCTCAAACGTCAGGAGCAACAGGTGGATCCCCACAGCGATCAGCATGGCCTTGAATTCAACGCAGGTCTCACCTTCAGCCCTGTGACATAGTCCATACACCCATCAATTGGATTATGTCACAATACATACGTCCAAATAGAGAAAACGCATTTACAAATAGAATTTACAATTCCTTTTAAAAAATTGTCCGCAATATAAACTTGCAGCAATGTTACAATTAAAATAAATACAGAGAGGTCTGTGATTATGCAACAATGTGCATGTACGCTGACCTGTACTGGGGGTTGTGAGCCCATACCCCAGTGCCCACTGATGCCCCGATTATGACCATGAGCTTCCAGAGCCAGATGGGTGCAAACACAGCCCAGTAACTCCATTCTATACTTCTGTCCAGCGTAAGGACAGCAGCACCGAGAAAAGCAGCAGACACGCATAAATCAGGAATTTACTGCAAGAGAAGAAGATGTTAAAAAACTTAATGATGTCAACTGGTTAATGTGTTTGTAGCATTTAACCGTTACATGAACATGTCTGGCATTTGGCTGACGCCCTTCTTCAAAGCAACTTATATTATCTTATTTTTATTATTCATTTAAGCAGTTAAGGTTTAAAGGCCTTGCTCAGGGGCCCGGCACGTGACGCCTGGTGCAACTGGAAAGCCATGATCTTTTGCTTAGCAGTCTGACAATAACTGATGATCTACCAATTAACCACATGTTTATCAGCAGGAGTTCCATAACAGCTTTAAAAAAATCGTACATTAAATTACTGAGGTAAAATTATTTTGATTACTCAATTCAATCAAAGCGGTCATAATAATAATAATATTAATAATAATAAGAAGAACAAGATTTTTTTTATGTATGAAAGAAAGAACCCTCAATTTAATTCCAGGTAATATTAAGTCTATGTGCTGTAATCTATACCTGCAAAGATAAATAAATATCTGTATTTGGGGAAGCAGTGGCTGATGGTTAAGGTGTTGGACTACCAACACACAGGAACACATGGAAAAAATGAACCACATGACATGAACCACATGAACCACATGAATCACATGAATCACATGAGTCACATGAGTCACATGAACCACATGAACCACATGAACCACATGAGTCACATGAATCCTTGTGCCCCTAAAAACAAGCATTTATTTACTAACTCCAAGCAGCGCCAGTATTTCTTCACTAAAAGTCTCTAAAGTATGTACAGCATTACAACCTCTCACTATTCCTGACTGTTATACCTGCTGTAATGTTCATTCATTAACAAATGAAATTGTGTTATTTTAAACTGTGGAATTACAACAAAAGAGCAGGAGAAAAAGGTTAACTAACACGACTGAACACAGCTGTCCTGTCAGGATGCTAATGCTAGGCTTTTCAACATGGCTAAATTGCTAACCTCAAACAAATACAAATAAATACAAATGAAAAAAATCACTCTACTGGAGAGGTTTTACCTCGGATTAAAATCCTGAAAGAATCCGCGGAGATTCATTTTATTCTGTTTTTATACCATATTCAAAGCAAATGGTGTTAAATTATGGAAATGTCATGTCGCAGCTACGCTAAGCTAACCGACACTGAGGTAACCGACATCACTGAGGCGGAGCTTCCCGCGAGCGCAGATGTTTAGTACTCTATGCGCGAAGTGACTTGCTCGTGTCACGTGATCAAGAAGGTCACGTGACCTGGCGGGACTCACCTATCCACATCTTACAGACGTCTGTTAATAATAAAAAGAACATTAGCCACAAGAGATGCTCTTCTGTGCTTAAGTTACAAATTCAGATCGAACCTTCTCCCTGTTGGTCGGTCCACCTTGCTGTATTCCTGATAAACGAATCTTTGCTTTATTCCAGTGTGCTTCTCCAACAACCAGAACTATTCTGGATCCAGTGAAAAACCAGCCTGCTATGATCATTCTGGTGGTCATCTTGTCCACAGCACTCATCAACACCTACAGTGACACACTGACTGGGAATTGGTGGCTTAGTGGTTAAGGTGTTGGACTAATAACGGGGTTCGATTTCCAGCACCACCAAACCACCAATGTTGGGCCTCAGAGAAAGACCCTTAACTTTTAATTGCTCAGTTGTATAAAAGAGATAAATGTAAGTCACTCTGGATAAAAGTGTCTGCCAAAATGCTGCAAATGACTGGTTTGACTTTAAGAACAGAATCCAAATAAATGGAATGGATGAACTTCTGTGTGTGTCTGTGTGTGTGTGTGTGTGTCAGAGTGAGTGTATGTGTGGGTTTATAACACATATTTAAATGTCAGTACGAACGATGCTGAGATGTTTGTATCTATCAGCTCTTTAACATTAAAATCTCATCTTTGAAAATTTGAACAAGTAATTCTATTTACATTTGCAGCATTTAGCAGACGATTTTATTCAGAGCAACTTACATTTATCTCCTGTATACAACTGAGCGTTAAGAGCCTTGCGCAGGGGCCCAACAATGAGGACTTGGTGGTGCTGGGAATCAAACGCCAGTCTTTCAGGTATTAGTCCAACACCCTAACCACTGCACCCCCACTTCTATTTTATTAGACGGGTACCTGTCCAGAAAAAAATACTTCAAGTGATCAATTCAAAAGTCTTTAACTGACAATTAAACTAAAGTTGTTTTGTAGCCGAGGACGACGTTTTTCGATCAGTCCTTTACACTAACATAAGAACTGTCTTTATTAACAAACAAACTAGTTAGATAGGTTACTCTCTCCGAAACTTGATTAGTTTACTTAGCCAAAAGCTGATGCTATCTTAATTAGCTAGTTCGCTATCTTTACCCAGATGATTAAACTAAGAGTACAATGATTCTTTGAACCCATTACTCAAGCGCTGTAATGAGAACACTGTGGGTTTATTTATTTTCTCTTTTGTCAGGATTGACTCCAGGTTCTTCGGGTCAGGCCTGTGGGTTTAATTCACAGCGCCTGTCAATGCTGGGCCCCTGAGCAAGTCCCTTAATCCTCAACTGCTCAGATGGATAAAAATGGGATAAATTTCGGACGTCTGTTAAAATGTAAATAAATGAAGCTGCTGTTTCGACAGTAAAGCTTTAAATGAATGATTCGGCTTCTTTCCAGACTGAAAGAGGAAGTTTGATCACAGCACATAACTTTAATCTAACAGGAAACATTTTATCAGGGAAACATTACTGAAGCTCCACACCAACACACTGCTGCGTCGTGCGCATGCGTCGTGTCGTCTGTGCTGCGGTGCGCTCGCTGCCAGGGAAACGAGCGCGCGCACGCGAAGGAGGCGCGCCCCCTCGATCCGTATGTCCGTGCAGCCGTGATCTCCTCCTCATCCTCATCATCGTGTCCGTTAAATATGGCTCACATCTGCAAAACCGAAGTGTTGTGAGGCGTCTGAACCCAAAACCAGCTGCTGGAGTGAGATCAGAGAGAGAAGAGCGCGCGCCCCCCGCCGCTGGTGAGTGAGTGAGAGACCTTTAATCTCTAATAATTAAATCTTGTTTTTGTCGGCCAGTGCATCAAACCGCTGTTTGTCTCCCAGCGTACAGATGTGCGAACTGACTCTTTGATGTCACCGCCATTTAAACCGAATCGAGCGAATTTACACTGAGTGTATTTAAACGGCAGAGAAATGATGTCATATTTGCCATAATATTGGGGAGGCGGGGCGTATCCGAGAGTAGAACCCCAGACACCCCCATCACTCCAGTGATGTAATGAGAATTAACACCAGTAAACCATCATCATCATCATCATCATCATCATCCACGCTCACACTGCTGCGGGTCGGGAATTACAGTTACAGAATGAAGTAAACATTTACTCCAATCTCAACATTTTAATATTCATTTACAGTTTCACCAGCAGGTTTATTAGTTTGATACTTGCTCTAGGTAAAAATTCTGTAATAGAAAAACATACATCAATAAAAAAATCCACAGACTGATCAGAAATTTACAAACATACAGATCAGATAAAGCATTTTGATCTCACTCTGTGTGGAGGATCATAATGGTGCAGAAGGTCCATCAGATACTGAGGCGTGAGAACATTAAGTGCTTTATAGGTCAGTAGTAATATTTTATAATCAATGTGAGATTTAATGGGACACACATTACACAGGGGATGTGATGATATTTTCTAGATCTACCGTCGTCTAATACAGAGGTAACAAAGGCGTAAACTATTCATTTTTAATTTTGGCAATATTTTTGAGATACGAGAAAGCAATTCTGGTAATGTTTTTTACATGAGTCTCAAAGGAAAGACTAGAGTCAACAGTCACACTAAAGGTCAGTGTCTTTTCTGTACACGCTGAGACAGAAAGACCATCTAAAGATTCTACGCAATCCGAAAGTTTACCTCTAACTGCATGTGCTCCTAATAACATAACTTCAGCCTCACTTTTCCATCCTGTTTTTTTTGGCTGTAATCTCTGAGACGAGCTGCAGGTAGTACACTGTATGCGGTCGACTCGGTCTGATGAATCTGTCTAGAAGCATAAATGTACTTTTATATTCATCAATAATAAAGCAGTTGTTCTGTTGATAAATTCATGGCTGCAACGCCACTTACTTTTATTAATAATTCACAGAAACACTACGTGATTTGCATCAGTCTTATAATATCTGAGCAAAGTTTAGACCAGAGATCAGATTTATCCATGGGGTGAGAAAGTCACACACTAACTTTCCTTACCCCACCAGAACATCTGCACCTCCTCATACTTCCTTAATTCCTCTATAGATGTCTTGCGTCTGGCCTTTCTGCTCTGTGTTTTGTCTTTAACTGATTTAGTGATTTGGCATTTTTTAAAGTATTTATTGGGGTTATTTAAAGGTTTTATAAAGTTTCGCTGGGTTTGTCCGTTTAGAACAGAATAAACCAGTGCTAATAGGTTTACAGCTGATGTCCTGAAGCTGTAAATGGAAATATCTCTGGTGAGGGTTAGTATCTGATGGTAAATAAAGATCTGATGCTGCAAAATCGAAGGAAATAAAAACATTTTACTATAAACAATAACTTTTAAGTGTTTATTATTCAAACGGTTCATCAAAAATGTGCAGAATTATCTGGACGATTCAAAACTCTTTTTTCTTTAATTACTGTTCAATAAACACATAAACTTTTATTGCGTTTTGTGAATTGTAGCTATTAAAAGTGTTAATAATAATTCTGTTATGTTGTAGTCACAGGATGACCACAACCCAGTCAGTAAGCACAATGCTAAACCATAAACCATAGGTGTGTTTAGAGGAGTCTTGTGACATGCGTTGTTACTGAATAATATATATAAATATAAAAGTAAATAAATATAAAAGTTGCTGTGTGACACGGAGCTCATTATAGTTACATTGTGTGTGTGTGTGAGCTACTTAAATCATTAGTCCTTAAAGAACAGCTGGAACGTCTTTATGGCGAAGTGGGACGTCCTCGGTCACCCTGGTGATGTATCATCCGCTGGAGCAGGTCACAGGGAAGGGTCCAGGGTGGAGGTGGGGTCTGGATCACCGGCAGCTCCGTTGTGGCGTATGTAACTCAACAGTGAGAGAGAGAGAGAGAGAGAGAGAGAGAGAGAGAGAGAGAAGAGAGAGAGAGAGAGACAGTGAGAGATAGAGAGAGTGAGAGGAAGGCAAAAAGAAGGAAAACAGTTAAGTGACATTGTAATCGCACGGTTTGGAGTGATTAAGTGAGTAATGTAGAGTAAAGCTGGGACTCCGGTGAGACTAACTAGGACAGCATAACTAAAGGAGAACCAGAGGGAAACACAGACATGAGGGCTCCCTGATGTGTTAAGCAACCAGCCGCTCTCATCATCAGCACCGTGATTAATAAGAGAGGGGAAGACAAATAAGTTTTAACCTGGACTTAAACACTGAGACTGTGTCTGATTCCCGAACATTCATAGGGAGGTTATTCCATAGCATTGGGGCTCTGTAAGAAAAGGCTCCGCCCCCTGCTGTAGAGTTTTATAATGCGCGGTACTGACAGGCAGCCTGCATCCTTTGATGGAAGTAGGCGTGGCGAAACGTAAGACACCAGAAGTTCGCTTAGGTCCTGCGGTGCGAGACCATTTAGAGCTTTATAAGTTAACAGTAGTATTTTAAAATCGATGCGGTGTCTCACTGGGAGACAATGCAGTGTGTATAAGACCGGCGTGATGTGCTCGTATCTGTTAGTTTTAGTGAGGACTCTCGCTGCTGAACATCCAGACAGTAAAGCGTTACAGTAGTCCAGCCTGGATGTGATAAACGCATGAACTCATTTTTCGGCATCATTAAGTGACAGGATATTTCTTATTTTAGCGATATTTCTGAGATGATAGAACGCTATCCTGCTAATATTATCGACATGGGCTTCAAATGAGAGATTGGAGTCTAAAATCACACCCAGATCTTTTACTGTTGCACTCGGTGAAACAGAAAGACTGTCTAGGGTTAAGGTGTGATCAGGAAGCTTACTTTTAGCTACCTGTGGTCCTAGAACCAGAACCTCCGTCTTGTTAGCGTTAAGCAAGAGGAAATTGCATAACATCCAATCTCTTACTTCCTTCACACATTGCTCAATTTTATTAAAATGGCCTTTCACATCAGGCCTTGATGAGACGTATAACTGTGTGTCATCAGCGTAACAATGGAAACTGATATCATACTTACGAATTATGTTTAACAGAGGCAGCATGTAAAGAGAGAAAAGAAGTGGGCCTAAAACCGAGCCCTGTGGAACACCATACTTTACAAGGGAGCAGGCAGAATAATCACCATTTAAATCTACAAACTGGTAACGATCGGTTAAATAGGACCTGAGCCACGCAAGAGCCGTTCCTTTAATTCCTACTGATTTTTCTAATCTGTGAAGAAGAATATGGTGATCTAATAATCGTATCTAATCTAATCAACCTTATCTAATTGAACATAATAAAAAATCAAATCAACATAATGATTTAATTGAATCTAATTTACTCCAATCTAATATAATCTTCTATTTTAATCTAATCCAATCTAATCTCTAATTTTATAATTAAATCTAATCTAATTAACATAATTTACTCTGTGGGTGCTTGATGGTTCACACAGAGCAGATATGTTAGATGAAAGGGAAATCTAATCTAACATATTTTAAATAATTCTAATAAATATAATCTAATCTAATTAAATCCAATCCTGGAAAATCATTGTATCACTCAGGACCAGAAAGTTAATGAAGTTAATGAAGTTAAGGCAGAAAAATCAGTGTAGTTCAGAACATGTAGCCAACAAGAGGTGATGTTACCATGGTAACCAGCAGCAGCAGCAGCTCTGCACTGTGGAGGAGAATTTCATTACCATGATACGCTCACATCCCTCCTGTTTACAGCATGCAGAGGGGTTTAACGCTAACGTGTGTGTGACCTAGGCAGCCATGCCACTGGTAAAACGGATTATTGAGCCCAGACACCTGTGTCGAGGAGCGCTTCCTGAAGGAGTGACCAGTGAGCTGGAGTGTGTGACCAACAGCACGCTTGCTGCCATCATCAAACAGCTGGGAGGACTTAGTAATTACACACACACACACACACACACACACACACACACACACACACACATACAAAACATACAGCTGAGATACTAGTGCTCAATGCACATCTACATATACTGTGTGTGTTCATATCTATGCAGGTAGACATGCAGAGGACATATTTGGAGAGCTGTTTAATGAAGCCAACAGTTTCTACATGCGTATGAACAGCTTGCAGGAGAAGGTGGACCTTCTGGCAGTAAAGGTCACTCAGCTGGACTCCACCGTCGAAGAAGGTAAGAACTTAAGTAAATTTGAGGAAATGTTTAACAGACTTTATATCTGATTTATAGTTGGTTGAGGACGTTACTGGGTTAGGATGATGTTGATCCGTCTGATGGTGTGTACGTGTGTGTTTCTCAGTGTCTCTGCAAGACATCAACATGAGAAAGGCGTTTAAAAGCTCCACTATCCAGGACCAGCAGGTGGTCTCCAGAAACTCTATCCTCAACTCAGTGATGGAGATGTACCAGCGCTGTGACAAGCCTCCTCCTCTCAACATCCTCACACCCTACAGGTGTGTTAGATGCTCCACACCACTCACTCAGCTACTCTTAGGGGTTTACGACCACCACCTCCATAACCACCACAACCTCCACCACCCCCTTTACAACCACTTCCACAACTCCACAACCAAAAAATTTCACCACCATGTCCACAAACACCACCACCAAAACCACCATCACTTTTACCACAACCACAACTACCACCACAAACACCAGCACCACAAACACCACAATCACCACAAACCCCACAACCACCAGCACTACCACCAGAACCACCACCAACACCATTAGCAATGGTCAGAACAACTCAAACTATCTCACCAACCACACTGTGGCTGTACACAAACAAACAAACAAACAAACATTTAACAATAAAGCAGAAAATAAATATGTTTGTGTGTGGTGTGTGTGTGAGGTGTGTATGTGGTGTGAGTGTGGTGTGTGTGTGTGTGTGTGTTTGTGGTGTGTGTGTTGTGTGTGTGTGTGTGTGTATGTGTGTGTGTGTGTGTGTGTGTGTGATGTTTTTGTAGTCTGAGTGATTCTCAGTTTGTGTATGGTGTGTGTATTCTGTGTGTGTGTGGTGTGTGTGTGTGTGTGGGGTGTGTGTGTGGTGTGTGGGTGTTTGTTAGTTCTTTATAGTCTGAGTAATTTTCAGTGCTGGATTTACTGCATTACAGAGACGACAAAAAGGACGGACTGAAATTCTACACAGATCCTTCGTACTTCTTTAACCTCTGGAAGGAGAAAATGTTGCAGGCCACCGAGAACAAGAGAAAGGAAAAAAGAAGGCAGAAGGTGTGTGTGTGTGTGTGTGTGTGTGTGTGTGTCTGTAGGTAAGAGAGGAAGAGAGAACTATCTGAAATGAGGTTGGGTTTTTGATGTCTCAGTTACGTCTCAGCTGATGAGTCTTTGAGGAGAACAGGTGGTGTGACAGCAGCATCTCATTCAGCTGATTTTTTTTTTGAGTCACTAAGTCACTGAGTGTTTCAATAAAGTCAAACCTCATTAAGACCATCAGCAGAACAGAACAACAGAACAATCCTCATTAAACACTGATTAATATAAAAATTGTGTTGTAAATGTGTTGTGAATTGTAAATTCAATGTAAATTCCTTTTTTTTGTCATATAGACTTTACAGCACAGTGAAATTCTTTCTTTACATATCTCATCTTAGTAAGTTGGGGGCCAGTTAAGATGCAGCGCCCCTGGAGCAGGAGGGGTTGGGGTCATGCTCAAAGACCCAACAACGGCTGGCTGGCGTTGTTGGTGCTTGAACCCAGGTCTTCCTGGTCCAGATCAGCCACCACCGCCCCCGTGAAAGTGTTGTGAACGTGTTGATGTACTTCCTAGTAAAGCAGTTCACTCTGAATCATAAGTCTGGGTTTTAGAGGAAGTTTAACTGTTGGAACTGCATTCATGAATAACATGCTCATGGTTTTTATATTGATGTTAGCAAGAGCAGAAACATCTGGAAGATCCGACTCGTGAAGTAAAGAAAGTGCGGAAGGCTCGGAACCGGCGGCAAGAGTGGAACATGATGGCTTACGACAAGGAGTTCCGCCCAGACACTCGCCTCACGCCATCTCCGTACCACGGCATCTCGTCTGAAGGCTCTCTATCTCCAGACAGGTGTGTTGATATAACATTAAAGGATGATGACCTTCCGTTCTAGACCTCAGTAACACTCCCGCTGTCTCCACTCACAGGTCTGGACTCTCAGATGAACACTCATACCCCACCAGCCCCAATCATCCTCAGGATGCGGGTGGAACAGGAGGTGATGGGAAGGAGCCCGGACCCACCCAGACTCAGTCACTGGACCGTGCATATAGACCTCCAGCTTCCACTTCCGCCAGTACTCGCCAGCACTCACTAGGCCGTGTGCAGCAGCACCTTGGAGCCCCGCCCCCTGACTCCTCTCTTAATGGGCCCCGACCTTCTGCTACCAAAGACTACAGGTATAGACAGAGCTCATCGAAGGACAAGTTTTATTTCCTTTGTAATATATATTTATAAAGAATTTTGATGGAGGGAAAACAAAATAATATTAATATAATTTACACTGTCATATGCACTGATGTTTCATTACTGTTCAATCCTTAATTTAATGATTTTTTTTTATTCCAGTGGCCATCAGATGCAGGAACATTTTATTCCCCCTGCTCCTCCCCCTCCTCCCCCAGTGATCCCGTCAGCTCAGACAGCGTTCGACAGCACGGCTGTTCCTCCGGCTTCGGCCCCGGGGACGGTGTCGGCTTTGTCCCGCTCCTACAGCCCGTCTCCAACCCCTGCACCGCCCTCATCTTACATCCCGTCTCCTTCCCACCCTTTAAGCGTTGCAGGTCCTCCAGTTGCCCCGCCCCCTCCACCTCCAGGCCCTCCAACACATGCTCCATCTCCTGCCAGAGCTGCTGCTCATCCATCCGGAGAGGGCACGCTGCCCAGGAAGGGCACGGTGCCCCTGATCCCAATAAGTGATGCTCGCAGTGACCTGCTGGCTGCCATCCGCAGAGGTGACTGTGTTCACAATTTAAATCAGTTCTAAAATATTTAAAATGTCTGCAAATATAACACAGTTCATCTGATGGTTTGATTATTTACGTGA
This sequence comes from Bagarius yarrelli, assembly GCA_005784505.1. Lineage (NCBI taxonomy): Eukaryota > Metazoa > Chordata > Actinopteri > Siluriformes > Sisoridae > Bagarius > Bagarius yarrelli. The sequence continues at coordinate 113,553 of VCAZ01000306.1, read as the reverse complement.
TGACCTCTGATGAGTTAATATCTGAATCTCTGCCATATAAGTGTCTGATTGGTTAACTGTGTAAAGGAGCAGATGTTCCTGATAAAGTGGCCATTTTTACAGAGTTGCTATTTATTTGTGGTTAATTTGCTTTATATTAATTACATTTGTTTTTATTTGTTCTGATTATTTGTCTTTACCTACTCCGTATCTTCTTCACCAGGGATTCAGCTACGTAAAGTCCAGGAGCAGCGAGAGCAGGAGGCCAAAAAGGAGCCGGTAGGTAACGACGTGGCCACCATTCTGTCCCGCCGCATCGCAGTGGAGTACAGCGAATCAGACGAGGACTCAGAGCCGGAGGAGAACGAATGGTCTGACTAAGGGGACACCCTGAGCCCTCACACTCTATACACATCACTGCGGAACACACACTTTCCTTATACAGACAGACGGACAGACAGACAGACAGACAGACAGGAGGTAAAGCAGGTCTATGTGACAGAAAGAAAGGGAACGTGAGAGAGAATATCTATTAGAGAGAAAGACCAACAGGATGAAGAGATTGAATATTGTACTTAAGCACAGAAATATATTATACAGTGTGTGTGCCTTTGTGTGTGTGTGTGTGTGTGTGTGTGTGTGTGTGAGTGTGTAAGAGAGTATACTGTGTATGTGTGTGTTCTTTAAAGCATCTACTTACTGTGGTGTTTGATTGGGTTTTTGATGTTTGTCATTTAACTATTATAAACGTGTAACCCAATGTTACCACACACACACACACACACACACACACACACACACACACACACACACACACATTAGCTGTGTTCTAAACTGTAAACTGTATCTAAACACACGTTTACTGGCTGCATATAAAGAAAAGAAGCATGATAGAGTTCTGCTTCCACTGCAACTCGCTCCAGAAATCAGTGGTCCTATCATCATCATCATCATCATCATCATCTTTAGCATCATCCTCACCACACACTCCTCTGCTCCGGTACCTCACCACTCTCCTCGTTTAGTAATCAGTGTTGTGCTGAGTATTAATGCTAACATAGTGACTTGTTTAATCTTTTAATTGATGATTGTCTTTGAACCTGAAAATCAGAAGCGCTTTATTTACTAATTTTTGTAAAATAAATCATCAAAACAATGGAGTGTGTGCAGAAAGGACTGATGTTGTGTGTGTATGTGAGTGTGTGGATGTTGGAATACAGTGATATATTAAAGTTTAAAGTGTGGCATGTGATATCTGTTCACAGCTCCAGATGTTAGATGTAAACATTATTAATTATTCCCACAACTGGACTGGACTCTCTCTCTCGGCGTGTCATTTATAAGGTTATTTGTGCTCTTTATTTTATAGATTTTGTTACACTGTCTATCAGATGATTTGAGTATTTAATAGAGTGTTCCTATTTATCAGATTTGAATCATATGCATGTGTGCGTCATAAATAAAATGATAGAACGGATTCTTCACTTTTGATCTTTTTGATCTTTCTTTCTGTTGAAACGACGTGACTGACGCTGCTGATCGAATAAGAGATTTAAAACAACAACAAAACCACTGTCACAAAGCAGCTTTACAGATTTACCCTTCACACTAACACCAGAGTCAGAGGTGAGGGTGATGATGGTGAGGAAGAAACCTGTTGAGGAACCAAACTCTAAATGAATCCATCCTGATCTGAGTAACCCTGAAGTGTGTGTGTGTGTGTGTGTGTGTGTGTGTGTGTGATTACACCCCTCTCTCCCTCTCTCTTTGCTTGCTGTGCTGTGCTGTGTTGTTGGTCATCTTTCTGATCTGGTTCCAGTTACAGACTGCAGAGATGTGTGTGTGCTTAAATTTTGATCCTTCAATTAAAAACCTTGAGCCTTAGGCATTTTAGCTTTAACTGACCCAGTGTGTGTGTGTGTGTGTTGTTGTTTCTATGCTGTTCAGCTGTAAAGAGATCGTTACAGAGCTAGAAGTGTCAGTTTTTTTCATAAACATTATCAAGTTTATTTTAAGGTAACGTTAATCAGGTGATGCGGTCTTAGCGCTTCATCATCATAGCAGTGTGTTCAATCTGCTGTATTTCCATGGATTCCCAGCCTGGATGTGACGTGATCCTCTGCGTCCATCTGAGCAGCTCCATCTGTCCCTCGCTCTCAGCCAGCAACCCGCCGACGTCCCTCTGGAGCTCTGGACTCTCGACTGACAAACAACAGACAGGACACTTAAAGTGCAGTGCACCAATCAGACCCTTCGCTGTGAGACGGTCGAGTGTGCAACCCGACACAACCTGCGTGAACAACCGAAGACGACACAAGACGAGCGGCGAAGATGCTTCAAATCACCAGGACGCCTCTTTTCTTACACTGCATTCAGTGTGACAGCAGGATGCGACTTAACAACAAAACACACACAAAACAGGAAGTGATGTTTATAGTAACATGCATGTAATTACATTTTAAATAAAAGATATGGATCAAAACAAGACAAACATCAAACATTTTACTGTGCAAAAATATTTCAACTTTAATCAACAGTTTGTGACACCCTATCAGGAAGAGTGACGTGTGTACAATCAAAAACAATCCCACTTTACAGTTAGCTCTTTGGGTAACACACACACACACACGGTCTGATGATGACACACACACAGTAGGTTTATTTAATTCTATGATAGTTTAACAGAAGATTATTATATTATATTTTAATATTTATTTGATTAATTAATTAATACACACAGTACAGGATGTTATTGCCACTGAGGACTCGGTAAAGCAAAACAAGTCTGAGATCTCAGCCGCTCTCATACTTTAACCCGCTCATGAGACACTTTTTCTAAATGTTGGCTGAAGGTTATAAGAGACGCTGTTAAACACACCCTTCTGTTCTGTCTGACTCTCAAACACACACACAGCCACACACACAGCCACACACACACACACACACACGCACACACACACACACACACACACACACACACACAGGAACTCATTCATACTCATTTACATGGTAAACAGCACTTTGGAGTGCCAAGTAAAAAAAAAAGATAGTCGGACACGGAGAAATCTGCCCAAAATCAGCCCTATTATCTTTTAGTGTGTGTCCCGAATAACGGCTCTGATTGTGAAGTGAAGGTTACGTCATCAGGTTCAGGAGGACTAATGACCAAACTGCAGGTTTTATACAGATTTTGACTGCGTCTCAGCCTGAGTGTTAAAGGAATGATTTAATTTGTATTGCTTGTGCAACAGTGAGCGTTAAGGAGCTTGTCGTCCATTAGCATTGCTGCACATCTGGAAGCCTGTGTGCAGCTACACGCTGCTTAAATGCGACTGAGCGCATGCTACATTTGATTGATGATTTAAATTTCAACATCATTTCTTCCATATTTACACTAAAACTATGAAATTATTTTTACTGAACACATTAAACATGTTTACATGTACAAGCACACCAATGAGCATTACACTCACAGACACACACACTTTCCATATGCAGTATTATATCTGGATGCTGTCTGCATGTTTAAGTCAAACAGCAGCAGTTTACACCTGTCAATCTATCAGCTCTAGAGTCTGTGTGTGTAAATGTGTGTATATGTGTCTATCAGGCTGATATGTGGAAGAGAGCAATAAAAAGCAGTAATTTACACTTTTATTAAGAATGTCCGATATCTGAACACAACATTTATCTTGGAAAGAAGATCAGAACTTCAGCTAAAGAATTTGACCAAAACACAAAAATGTTCCTCGTCTGCACCAGAACCACGATGGGGTTCGTCATATTTCCAACAGATCTCTTCTCTCAGGGAAGCTGTGGAGCTCCTTGTTCCTGGTAATCACACACACCAGAGAAGCTCCAGATGAAGTAATCCTGGTAATCACACACACCAGAGAAGCTCCAGATGAAATGATGGATGGAAGCAGGGATGGTTTTCAGTTCTTTACACATCACTGGGTGTCCGTGGTCGCGTTGTAAAGCTATACGATGAACATGCGCAGCAGACGAGCCTTAGTGAGCGCTGGATGTCAGGGTTCTTAAAGGCGTAGATGATGGGGTTTATGATGGAGCTGCAGATAGCTGGAAGTGCAGTGGCGTACATATAGGTTGCTGGGTAATACGTATCTGCCACCAGTGAGTACATGGCTAGTGGAACCCAGCAGAGTGCAAACGTGCCCAAGATGCCCGATAGTGTGGAGACACCTTTGGCTGCAGCAGCTGCATGTGGAGTGGCCCTAAAGTGATGCTGTACAGCGATCTGCTGCGCGTGACGTACAGCAATCTTGCAGATCTGGAGGTACAGCTGTAGAATAAGGGCAAACACCAGAAGGAAGGAGATTGCGAGCGCGGCCGCATTGCTCTTGTGAACTGGACGACAGATGCTGCATGCGGCTTTGTCACGCAAACAGTTCCAGCCAAGAACAGGCAGTGCACCCAGGGCAGCACTGGTAGACCACACTAGCATCATCACCACATAGGTAAAGGTGACAGCGCGCTCTGTGTGGTAGGTGAGAGCGCTGTACAGAGACAGGTAGCGGTCCACAGTGATGGCCAGCACATTCAGCACTGAGGCAGAGAAGGCAGTGATGAGCAGACCGGCTGATAGCAACGTCACGAAGTCAGAGTCCACCATGTAGATGATGATAAAGTTCAGGATCAAGCTCAGGCCAGCCAGGAGGTCAGCAGATGCCAAGCTGGCCACCAGTACAAACGTCGGTGCTCGCAGTGAGGGAGTGTAAGCAATCAGAGCAAGAACCAAGGTGTTCTCACAGCACACCAGTGTCCCCGTCACACACAGCACCACGTCCCAGGGATTGAGGGGCAGCAGAGCCACGCTCACGTTTCTCACCTCCCGCACGTCCGCCAAAAACAAGGAAGTGTTGGGGTGAGTGTCACTCATATCTGCAGCAGGAGGATAAATCACTGGTGGGAGAGACAGAAATAAAATCTAAAGCACATTACATCTACATCACATTTAATTTACATCACACCACATCGACATTTACCTTACATCACATCTACATCGCACCACATCTACATTTACATCACATCATATTACATTACATCTACATCACATCATATCTACATCTACATCACATCATATCACATCACATCACATCACATCACATCACATCTACATTACATCAAATCTACATCACATCAAATCACATTACATCTACATCATATCACATCAAAAACTACATCAAATCTACATCACATCAAATCTGCATCAAATCTACATCACATCAAATCTACATCACAACTTCATAACATCAAATCTACATCACGTCTACATCACATCGCAATAAATCTACATCACATTACATCAAATCTACATCACATCATATAACATAAAATCTACATAAAATCTACATCACATCAAATCCACATCACATCAAATCACATTACATCTACATCATATCATATCACATCAAATCTACATCACATCTATATCACCAGTCTGTCGAATTACGGAACTCGAAAAAACAGAGAGGACAAAGCGGACCGGGCGGCTTCCATCAGAAGTACACATGCTATTTATAGACTCTCTCTCTCTCTCTCACACACACACACACACACACACACACACACACACAGAGCTAAAGGTAAGAACATTTTTTTGAAAATTCTAATATTAAATTTTGGTTAAGGATCATCACGAACCCGTGAGTGCGCGCGAGCCTCCATGCCTCTATCCTCCTGGGAGGAAGAGTGAAGATGATGAGGATGATAAAGATAGTCTTGTGCAATAAAGCGCCTTGTATCCCACGCCGTAAGGAGAGACAGACAGACACACACTCACACCACACACACACACACACACACACACACTCGGTTTTTTAGTTTCTCGGTGTGTTTCTCGGACAGCGCAGTGTTCGCAGTGCTCACACGCAATTGGTTTGCTCCCGGCTCGCGCATCTGTGACGTCATGCTCGCGGTCCATTCTGCTGCGATGTGAGAGGCCGATGTGTCTGCGCACGGGCACGCGAGAGGGAGCGGCGAGGGACGGACCGTCGGCATGGCAACCGAGATAAAGATAAATAATTACAACATATCATATAGAAATAATATCATAAATAGAACAGAATTAACATCCCCTCACACACTGTGCAGAATTAACACACACACACACACACACACACTGTGCAGAATTAACACACACACAAACACACACACACACACACACACTGTGCAAAATTAACACACACACACACACTGTGCAGAATTAACACACACACACACACACACTGTGCAGAATTAACACACACACACACACACTGTGCAGAATTAACACACACACACACACACTGTGCAAAATTAACACCCCACCACACACTGTGCAGAATTAAACCCACACCACACTGTGGCAGAATTAAACACACACGCCACACTGTGCAGAATTAAAACCCCCCACACACACCACTTTGCACTCTGCAGAATTAACACACACACACACACTGTGCAAATTACACACACACATGTGCAGTAACACACACAATTGCACACACAACACTGTGCAGAATTAACACACACACACTGTGCAGAATTAAACACAACACCACACTGTGCAGAATTAACACACACACCCACTGTGCAGAATTAACACACACACACGTGCAGAATTAACACACCACATTACACAACACACACTGTGCAGAATTAACACACACACACTGGTGCAGAATTAACACACACACTGTGCAGAATTAACACTCACACACACACAAACTGCAGAATTAAACACCAACACACACTGCAGAATTACACATAACACACACACACTGTGCAGAATTAACACACACACACACTGTGCAGAATTAACACACACACACACACACACTGTGCAGCAAAATAACCACAATTACACACACACACTGTGCAGAATTAACACACACACACACACACTTGTGCAGACAAATTACACACACACACACACACTGTACACACACACACACAAACCCACACTGTGCAGAATTGACACAACACACACACACACTGTGCAGAATTAACACAACACACACACACACACACTGTGCATTCACACACACTGCAGAATTAACACACACACACCACACACACACACTGTGCAGAATTACACACACACACACACACACACACTGTGCAGAATTAACACACACACACTGTGCAGAATTAACACACACACACTGCATTGAATTAACCACACACACACACAGAATTGATTTAACACAAACACACTGTGCAGAATTACACAACACACTGTGCCAATTAACACAAAACAACACACACACACACCAGAATTACACACAACACACTGTGCAGAATTACACACACACTGTGTGCATTAACACACACACTGTGCAGAATTAACACACACACCACACTGAATTACAACACACTGTGCGAATTACACAAACCCAAACACACACACTGTGCAGAATTAAACACACAAAACATCACACACACACACTGTGCAGAAAATTAACACACACACACACACTGTGCAGAATTTAACACACACACACACACACACACTGTGCAGAATTAACACACACACACTGTGCAGAATTAACACACAACACACACACACACACACTGTGCAGAATTAACACACACACACACACTGTGCAGAATTAACACACACACACACACACACACACACTGTGCAGAACTTAACACACACACACACACACTGCTGTACCGAATTAACACACACACCACACTGTGCAGAATTAACACACACACACACACACACACTGTGCAGAAATTAACACACACAGAATTAACCACACCACTAACACACACACACTGTGCAGAATTAACACATACACACACTGTCCAAAAAATTAACACCACACACACACTGTGCAGAATTAACACAACACAACTGTGCAGAATTAACACACACACACACACACACACACACTGTGAAAACACACACACACACACACACGTGCAGAATTACACACCACCACACACACTGTGCAGAATTAACACACACACACACACTCACACACACTGTGCAGAATTACACACACACACACACACACACATGTGCCAATGTGAAGAATTAAACACACAACACACACACACACTGTGCACACACACTGTGCAGAATTAACACACACACACTGTGCAGAATTAACACACACACACTGTGCAGACTTAACAACACACAAACACGCTGTTAAACACCACGCTGTGCAAAATTAACACACACACACACTGTGCAGAATAACACTCACAACACACACACTGTGCAGAATTAAACACACACACACTGCAGAATTTACACATACACACACTGTGCAAAATTAACACAACACACACACACACACTGTGGGCAGAATTCCACCACACATCACACACACACACACACTGTGCAGAATTAAAAACACACATGTGCTAACACACACACACACACACTGTGCAGAATTAACACACAAACACAACACACACTGTGCAGAATTAACACAACTGTGCAACACACACACACACTGTGCAGAATATTAACACATACACACACTGTCCCAAATTAAAACACACACACACTGACTGTGCAGAATTAACACACACACACACTGCAAGAATTAACTCACACACACTGTGCAAAATTAACAAACACACCACACTGTGCAAATTGCGAAGAACACAAAATTAAAACACACACACTGTGCAGAATTAACACACACACACACATACACACATTTACATTTGCCAGTATTTGGCAGATGTTCTTATCCAGAGCGACTTACAATATTCCTTGTTATACAACTGAGCAATTGGGGGTTAAGGGCCTTGCTCAGGGGTCCACAACAGTGGTGGCTTGGTGGAGCTGGGAATCGAAACCACAACCTTCGGGTTGGTAATCCAACACCTTTAACCATGAGCCACCACTCCCCCCCCCCCCCCCACACACACACTGTGCAGAATTAACACACACACACACACACACAGTGCAGAAGTGTGAAAACAGCGCCTTTAGCCACCACTTTATCAGAGCAAACCTTCCTGCCCCCAGGGTTAAAGAACAAAACACTAAAGGGAAGGGCATGTGTTTCAGTAAATGGTCACTGGGTGGCATCAGAATCTACAGCACTGAGAACTGAGACTAAAGGGGTTAAAGACACACACACACACACACACACACACACACACACACACACACACTGTGCAGAACTGAGACTGAAGGGGTTAAAGACTGAGTTTAACAAGAAGCTTCAGATGAACTCCAGTCAGTCAAAAGTCCAAAAGTTCCTCATGTTAAACCGACTTCAGTGTTTAAATGTTTCAACTAATTCTAATTCTAATCAATAACACAGACATGTGACTGAGACTAAAGTTTAATCAGCATCTGACTGTGAGCCGAACCCGGTCCGGCTTCTGGTCTTCCATCCTGTGTGTGTGTGTGTGTGTGTGTGTAATGAGATGAAATGAGTTCCCCACTGCCTTTATGCAATATTTTGTTTATCTCTGATGACATGAACTTCCTTTATCTGTAAGATGCAGTCACAGCTGTATTGTAGGTAATGTAGGTGATGTTATTAGAGTAAAACCTGCTGAGAGACAAAATCTGATCTCCAGGAGGAGGAAAAGAGTTTATTCTAAATCTGGGGATTTAAGGATTTTAATGGCTGTGAATCAGGATAGCAGGGACGACCCGGCAGTCAGGCGGAATAAGCGAATAATACAGAGGCTCTGCCACCCTCATGCAATATCCTTTTGAACCCTTGCACTTCCTTTATCTGTAGGGTGTGGTCACATCGCTGGCTTTATGCCTAGAGAAGTAAAGTGTGTGTTTTAGTCATGTGTGTGAAAGGGTGTGTACATGAAGCTATTAATACACAGATACACACACATATATCTAAGCTTTACCTCACAGCATCTCCATCCACACAGCTAAAGACTCGCCAGTAGCAGGTACTGACACAGCACACACACACACTTATACACTCACACACACTCTGTGTATCATACACTCACACACACTATCTGTACCTATGCTACTGATAAAACATCACAGAGATTTTACATTGTATTAACCCTTTATTTACTGTAAGCTGAAGCCCCGATATTCGCCTTCCTCAGTCAGTTCTCACAGTTAAATCATCTGATCCGGACTGGAGGGCCAAAAAAATCATATTGATTAACTCAATTAATTTAATTTAATTTAATTAATATTTATTTTTAGCTGTTTTGCACTTTTAACATTTTCAGTTGACATTTTCTCAAAGCAGCGTTCCACAGAACGTATTATTTATTTAGATAGGGATTTATTATGTCTGTTTTGGTTGTGTGTGATTACAGAACTTACACATGAAAATAAACTCCAAATTCTTACAAACCCATTTATTTGTCATTACCCAGATAACCGTTTTGTTAAACTGATAACTGGACGTCCCCCTTTGTGTTGTAAGTTCTTTGTTTAGGTGACATCATCAGATCAGCAGATCATTAATTATTAGTCAGAGACGATTAACAAGATGTCTTTATTCATTTTTTCCTCTCTTTTTACACACTGTTGGAATTTTATTCATAGGTTCGTTCTGTCTGCTGCACTAAAATGTTTCTGCTGTTTTAGAGGAATTGATTATGTAACTCGATTGTGCAATGCACCATGATTATATATTTCACATCCCACTGCATAAAGAAATCTGGGCTGAAACACCTTCTGAAATTGACTGAAAAACAAGAGAACCTACTTTCCTTACTCTCTGCCCCCCCCCGTCTCTCTCTCTCTCTCTCTCTCTCTCTCTCTCTCTCTCTCTCCTTCTGTCTCTCTGTCCTGTTTTTCTCTCTGTCTTTCTCTCTGTCTTCTCTCTGTCTGTCGCTCTGTGTTCTGTCTGTCCTCTCTCTGTCTCTCTCTCTCTCTCTCTTTCTCATGTGTGATGTGTAAGCAAACAAAAAACACAATGATGGTAAACCCAAGACGCTCTGCAGTACATTTACAGTTTTGGTGTTTATGTAATGTGTTGCTCTCTGTCATTCAATTTTCTCTCTCTCTCTCTCTCTCTTGCTCGCTCTCTCTCTCTTGCTCTGTATTTCTCTGTATCTCTTTTTCCTCACGAACTCAGTAAGAAAGCAAGTAGCCCACATCATATCGTCATGGAAACAGCGTGTGAGTGTTAGAGAGAGGGAATGGGAGGAAGAGGGAGAGGGACGGAGAACAAATAAGAACTGCATTAGAAAACAAGCAGAATCTCTAAAGTCGTCTGAAAGGTAGGTAACGGGGCAGTTAGGACACGACTGAATCTAACTGATGTGCAGATAAAGCTAAAGAAACGAGGACGAGGTGGTGCAGTGAAGGCGGTATAGACATGATGATGATGAAGAAGAAGAAGAAGATGATGATGATGGTGCAGTTTGTTGTTTTTGTCTAGGATTTGTCTCATGAGTAACTTGTGTATGGTCTTTTCCTCTGCAGCTCTGTTTGTTTTGCTCTCTTTTGTGATGTCATGGCCGCCAGCATGTTTAAGCATTTCCCAGTGCCTGCGTTGATGATGTCCCTTATTAGACATGCGTCTATACTCAGATGAGACATTGCTGAGAGACGTGTCGCAGCTACAAGCAGAATCTCTCCTCCATTCACACAGCTTCATAAGGTGATCAGGTAGCGTCATAGATTAGATTTTAGTGCTGAAATTTGAGTTTCAATTATTTATTATGTTTCTGAAGATTTTGTGCTCAGAAAGCCAGAAGTATCAAGTAAACTGTGAAAGTTACAGCTACAGTATTAAAAAGGGGTTTATGATGTCAGTGTCCGCTTGTGGTTCGTGGCTGTTTCTCAGCAGTAATTCTGCAGCGTTGTGGACAGATTCAGTCCATCTGCATCGAAATATAAACAATACTCATGCTACTGCACAATGCATGTCTGTCCTGTGTCTACCACGCATCTGCTGCGTGTTTGCTGTATGTCTGCTCTGCGTCTGGCACATGTCTGCTGCATGTCTGCTCCGCATCTTCCGTGTGTATGCTGCATGTCTGCTCTGTGTCTGCTGTGTGTCTGCTGCATGTCTGTTTGTCTGCTGCATGTCTGCTTTGCGTTTGCTGCGTGTCTGCCTGTCTGCTGCATGTCTGCTTTGCGTTTGCTGCGTGTCAGCTTGTCTGCTGCATGTATGCTTTGCGTTAGCTCTGCGTCTGCTGCATGTCTGCCCCACGTCTGCTTGTCTGCTGCATGTCTGCTGCATGCCTGCTGCATGTCTGCTGTGCCTCTGCAAAGGTCTAATGGTAAAGTTTTTATTGGTCATTTAGAAGAAGTGCTCTATGGCAGCGGATGCGTCTTATGTAATATAGAGTTGTAATGTTGATGTTTCTCTCACAGTTATTACTGAATAAAAAGTTCCAAAATCAATGTTATAATCTACATGATACAAATTCTATCAGAGATCATTTAGACCTAATGGGGAAGCTCATTGTGATCCTGATGCTGAGAATTTTTTCTGTTCTGTTCCTGTAAACTTCCTGAGCATAAACAGTCCTAGTGTACAAATCCAGAAGCTTGATTTCGGATCTGTTCTTCTTCTGTGTTTGGATGAACAGGTTGCCATGGTGAACACCCACTTGTGTGCTATACCAAGAAGCTAATTTTTTCTCTTGTTTTCTCCTGTTTATAGCCTCAAATCTATTGGAACATTATTAGATCTCTTGGATCTTTAAACATCTGATCTGAAGAAGACTTCTGCTTATTGCTGCTAAAGCATGTGATTCTCTTTAGAAGTCCTAAAACTGATGGAATCAATTTGGCTTTAAAGAAGATTCATCTTTTACAGAATTGTCCAAACTATAATACCTTTTACGAGACATTTAAAAAATGGAACAGTCAACCTTGTTTTGTCCATCTCAGACTTGGAAAGGTCTGAATGTGTCAACATTTTCATCCGAGTGGGACGACACGCTGAACTCCTACCTTTTGGCACCTGATGTGATTAAACCTCCTCCACAGTTCCAGGATCCAGAGGAACCAAGCCAAGCCATGCCTCCCAACGTCGCTGTCATTAGACCGCAGGATAAAGACCGGGCAGGAGCCATGCAGAAGGAACGCAGGAGCAGACCGGTAAGTGCCATGGAACACCACCGACGTTCTTTATCGCTTTCCACAGGCATTACCTCCAACATAGGAGCCACACGACGTCGGTGTGAAAGCTATGCCCTGTCGTATCCCAGCAGCAGCTCAGATGACAGCGGCAGTGATAGCACCTCTGTTAGGAAAGATCTTTCAGATGCAGTGCCACAGCACAAGGGTCGGAGCATCGTTCTGAGAAAAGCCAAAAGGAAACCTGCTCCACCAGCACGGACAGTGTCGCTGCCAAGACTTACAGAGGCCACACCTCCAGAGCGTAGAACTCAGAGTCTCTACATTCCCAATGATGCCAACCTTCTTCCAGATCTCATTCCATTATCTAAAGAGGACTCTGATGACTCTGGGAGGATCAGGATCACTTCCAAAACACCAGGAGCTGTTCCAGTGAATCAGGCCTTCTCTGCTCACAGGCCACTAAAGGAGCTAAGGTCTAGTGAACCCTGCAGTTCCAACACAAGTTCCTTTTCAGGAAATCCAGAAAACGAACCTTCAAAAGTTCCCTGCAACTCTGACTGTAACAACTCACCATCATCTTCCCGCTCTTCTCGCTCTTCTCCATCTCAACCATCAATCTCCTCCCCAAGCAAACCTCCCGGCTCAGCCTCGCCCTCCAGCGGCTACTCAAGCCAGTGCGAAACACCGACTCAGTCGACGACTATTACCACAGGAGCCTGCAGGATGCGACCCAAACCACCCGAAGCTGCTCCTGGTCAACAGGTCCGAAAGTGCAGATCACGATTGTCGCTGCAGTTACCTGAGAAGCAGGTAGTTAACCACAATGCAGAACCCACTGGCGTCCCGCCAAAAGTCAGCCGGCGTTACTCTGATGCCTCACATCCAAAGCAGAGGTTAAGTAACAGCATGCTGATCATGCCTATGGTGACTCAGGAGGACCTGGAAAAAGTGCGCTTGCGGTCGATCAGCAGTTCTGATCTGGACTCGTCAGCTGTCATTGAGGAGGAGACTGAAAAAGATGCTGCCTTTGTTCCTGCTCAGAACAGCCCCAAAAACAAGCCCCCTGTAGCACCCAAGCCTCTGCTCTTTAAATGGCCGCCAAATACAGCAGCAGCAAATAATTCTACTTCAACTTCTTCTGCAGGAACGATTGCCATGACCACTGATTACAGACAGAGCAGCATCCACTCAACGGTTAACAAAGTCAGGCCAACAACTGAATTTCCTATCCTATCAAATTCCAGCAGTGACTATCAGCCGCAATCTACGGAGAATGTGAAGGAGCCCAGTCGCTTACACTCAGAGTGTAGAGGAGATTCTACAGCTATGTTGTCTTTCACACCTGCTGCTGATGCCAAGCTGAGTGAACCGCAGAAAAAGAGAAGAGCTCCGGTTCCTCCAGTTTTTAAAGGAACCACCGCCATTTCCTTCCCCTGTGAGAAGGTGTCTGCACAGCAGCAGCTCCCATCAGCACCCAGTTTCTCAACGCCCGAGAGTTCTCAGCGGGAATACCACGTTACCGTCTACGGACTCATTCCATCGTATTCACACCTGGAGAAAAAGGAACCTGGTATGTCGTTACAATAACCCAAACAAGTCTAGATTTAAAGGATTTTATGATAAGAGTTTTATATGTATTTCTCTAAACCAGAATATGAATTCTATAATAAAGAGGATGGAGAAGTCCCTGAAATTGGCGCGCTTCATCTGGTAAGTAAGGGAGATGAGGCCTTTCTTCACAAGCCCTCCTCTTACACCACTGAGGACCTTTTCACCATCATTCACAGGTAACGTGAGGGTTTGTTTGGCGCTCTTTGTTTTCAGCTGTGGTAGTCTATGTGTTAAATTTTCTTCTCTCTCTCATGATCGTTGGCCAGGTCAAAGAGGAAACTTCTGGGTCGCAAAGACTCTTTAGATAACAAACAAGGCGACTGTGGCACTCAAACACTCGCCGGTGTTTCTTCCTACCAGAACGACAACTTCATGGCTCTTTTGAGGAGGGCGAGAAGCGCCAAGGCCAGCTGCGGAAGTCGCATCTCAGCTGCAGAACTCCTGAGGAGCTCAAAACCTGCAGCGTCCGGCTCTGCTGATCAAAAACACAACATGATGCAGTCTCACAGTCCCTGAATTTAATCTCACATCATCTAAGTTTCTGCTTGCTTTAGCTTAACACTGCAGAAGAGTTTCAGATGTTTAAGAGTTTATGTTTTGTTTAATCTTTAAAAATAAAAAGTTTCTTTGGTAATTGAGCATTAATGTGTGTACAGTAAGAGAAGATTTCTATGCTCCACATGATTTCTGTTCCATTATTAAATGTTTCTGCTGCTGAGTGAAGTTTAGTAACGCTGAACTGCAATGCTGCATATTACTGACTGTTTCCATAACATACTGTAGTTTATTCAAAGTATTACATTTCTATCTGTATGAGACGAGTGTGTGTCTTTACACAAGATACATTAGATATTACAATTTATTATCATATAAAATATATCTGTTCTGACTAAATATAATAGACACAAAGTGATGTAATGAGGTCAGTATGCTGGGATAAATAAATCATCTGAGTGTTTTGGTCTTTTGAGGAAGTGTGTTATCTGAGACAGAGTGTGTTAAACTAATAAGGAGAAATTCATCTCAACTTTTGCTCACTAATCTGTAAATTGTCACACTCTAAAACAGTGTTATTCCACCGTTTCACATTTCTGTACAACAAATAAGTTTTTTGTGTTTTGAAAATTTCCTAACGTCAGTGTAAATACACCATGTTGAGTGTTAAATGTCGATGTGTGTCACATCCCAGTCTGGTGAATGTGACATTTTCCTGTGTTTTAATAGAAGCTTCTCAGTTTCGGTAAGTTCTAGCATAAACAGGGGAAGTGGTAGCACAGTGGTTAAAGTACTGATTGGAAGATAGGGGCTCGATTCCCAGCACCACCAGTTGCCACTGCCGGGCCTTTGAGCAAGGCCCTTAAACCCCCTTTGCTCAGTTGTATAATGAAATAAATGTAAGTTGCTCTAAATAAAAGCGTTTGCCAAATACGAGAAATGTAAAGGTAAACTCGCTGAATCAGGAAGTAAAGGAAGTTTTATTCACACACACACACACACACACACACACACACACACACACACACCTTACTTCATATTTCTATCATTATTTATTATGATAAAATCAATTTACAGTTAATTTATCAATGAACCAAAATTGCCAAAACTCTAAACATGCTGTTGTAATGTTTGGAAATTGGTTTAAACTAATTCTTGTTTAGATGATGTATAAAGTGTTACCCCTGATTTTTATCACACGTCTGTGTCTGTAATTTTGTCGGTGACTGTGTCTATGTCGGCAACTGTAAGCGTGTCTGTTTTTGTGACTGTGTCTGTGTTTGTAACTGTGTCTGTGATTGTGACTGTACCTGTGTCTGTAACTGGGTCTGTAAATGTGACTGTGTCTGTGACCTGGTTATCCTTATAGTCGAAGAGACGACCCGCCTTGGATGAGGTCTTCCAACAGGTGGCGCTTTAGCAATCAGGAGACAATCAACGTCTTTATTTGTACTTTATCTACAGCAGCAGTTAAACGCCTCCTGATCTGCTGAAATGAGCTGAGGGTCAATCGATTACAGAGGAAGAGGAACTTCTATCACTCTTTTAAAAGTGTTTGATTTCTAGAGTTTTTACTCTCTGTCTTTACTTTAAAGATAAACACTAAATCATGAAAAAGGGTTTTTTTTTGGTTTTTTTAAAAGTTTTTTTAAGTGGAAATGGTCCTGTGTCTAAGATGACATCCTTAATAACTGTATAAATGTGTGGATGTAGAAACAAATGCTGTTCATGACAATTTGCGACTGTAAATTAGGAAGTTCTTTCTCACAAGCAGAACCCTGTTGCGCAAACAATTATAATCAACACCATAATCTGTACATTCAGTGTGTTCTCAAAAATCCAGGACTAACACACACTGATGTTTAGGTGAAAACTGAACGCCAACATTTCACTTCATTTCTCTTCAGAATGAAACCAAACGTTCCAGTACACTCGATGAACTGCACACAGGTCAGTAGCTGGTCAGTAGTCGGGAGTGTCTTCAGTGTAACATTTAAAAATCAATAATAATAATAATAATAATAATAATAATAAGAACAGGCTGCTGATCTAGAACAGAAAATTCCAGCTGTAAAAAAAGTCCTTCTTTCTGGACTCGTCTATGGAACTGCAAAAGAACAAACACAAAAAGCAAAAATGTTCATTACATTTTATTTCTCCAGATGTTGAACAACCTGTTAGGGTCTAAAAGCTAGTTCACAAAAATGTTGCACTTACAGGTACAGGGCTCGATTGTGTGTGTGTGTGTGTGTGTGTGTGTGTGATGAAGTTTGGTGAACATGTGTAAAAATAAACCAGTAATAAATAATATTCGTTGTACTTTCATTGTATTTGGTTAGCACTTATCAATAGAAACTTTCTGGAAGCTTTACAGAAATACAAAATCTAAATTAGAAATACAATAATAATAAATAATAATAGATTTAGAGGTAATTAAAAACAGCGTGTAAATAATAATATCTCAGTTTTATTGTCTCTCATTTATTCTGTTAATTGTTTAATTAAACCCCCCAAAAAATTTCAACATACACTATAACCAACATTAAACACAAGTAAACAGACAATAAATAAACAAATAAATAAATAACATTAACAGACAGAGACACGTCACAATATCAACTCCGAGTAAAAACACCAGATTCAAACACTTCTGTATTAAATGTTTAATTTTGCTTTGTTCATTTAGATAATAACGCTCTCTTCTCTCCATCTTCTCTCCATCTTCTCTCCATCTTCTCTCCATCTTCTCTCCATCTTCTCTCCATCTTCTGCGTTTTTGTCTCCTTTTCTGTAGGAACCGCGTCCTTCTTATTACACATCTTTTTTTTCTATTTTAAGCAACGCCTCCGTCTGCAAGCAGAACCAGACGCACCAATCAGACGCGCGATACTCGCGGATTCGTGTATGTTATTGGTTGCTTTCGGTGGCAGTCACATCACGTTTGACCGTTTGACCAATCAGCAGCCTACTTACCCATCATTCTCCCCCTCCATTACATTCGCTATCGCCCTGAACTTCTCGCTGACGTTTTAGTCACGTGATGTTTTCGCTGGGTCGTAGTGATGTGTAGCCTCCATGAGTGAAGAGCAGAAATAAAGCTGGATGATGGCAGCGCGTGATTTCGGTACGTCCGCTAAGCTGCCGCGTTTCGTACTGAAGATTCACCGGAACACCGCGTCAGACAGCGGCAAGGATTATTACCCGAGCGAGTGAACACCATCGTGGAGCTTTAATCCTTTCTCTCTCTCTCTGTCTCTGTCTCTCTCTCTCTCTCTCTCTCTCTCTCTCTCTCTCTCTCTGTCTCTCTCTCTCTCTCTGTCTCTCTCTCCTCCCCCTTTTCTCCCTCCCGAAAAATGGGCCGCGCGTCAGTGTAACGAAGGTAAAGTGACCTTTAATTTCATCATCCTATGGAAGATCTCCTCGATAACGCCGTTATGTTGACGCTGGAGGCGCAGCCGCGTCGTGTTGATGCAAAAACGGCGGCGGTCGCGACCAAAGGAGAGCCTTCATCATCATCCTCCTCCTCCTCCTCCTGCTCAATCAATAACGGTGGCTCCCGCCTGCCTGTGCACTCGACGGCTTCAGCTCGTCCCCACCAATACCACTACCACCACCTCCACCATCAAAGTGCTCCTCCACGGAGACTCCCACCACCGTACCACTTCAGAGTTCATCATCTTTTCCCAGAAGAGACTGCTCAGGACCCTGTGGTGAGGAAACACCTCCCCGCGCTCCAGTACAAGGTGCACGACTCTGCCTTTTGCCGTGTCCTCAGCACAGACACCACTGCTGCTGCTCTGGCTGCTGCCGCCGCCGTGTGCTCAGGCAGTGTGGACGCAGACGTGTGGAAGTGTGGATATCTGAGAAAACAGAAACATGGACACAAGCGTTTTGTGCTACGAGGACCCAGCAACCTTGGGCCCAGTCGCTTGGAGTATTATGACAGTGAGAAAAAATTCCGAAGTACACTTAAAGCTGCTGCTTCTCCCGCCGGGGTCACTTGTCCTCCTAAGAGGGTGATTTACCTGTCCCAGTGTTTTACAGTCAACAAGCGGGCTGATGCTAAGAACAAATACCTCATTGCTCTTTACACTAAAGATGAATATTTTGCCATGGTGGCAGACAGCGAGCAGGAGCAGGAGGACTGGTATTTAGCCCTTACAGAGCTGATGACCGAGGGCAAAAGGGGGCAGCTGGACACAGATGAGTTAGACGATGGCTACGGGACCATATCACCCGGGACCATTTTTAAGGAGGTGTGGCAGGTGAACGTGAAACCCAAAGGTCTGGGGCAGACCAAGAATTTAATGGGGGTGTACCGTCTGTGCCTTTCTGCCAAGACAATTCACCTGGTGAAGTTAAACTCTGAGACCCCTGCTGTGAACCTGCCCCTGATGAACATTCGTCGTTGTGGACATTCTGAGAGCTTTTTCTTTATTGAGGTCGGCCGCTCTTCCTCTATTGGTCCAGGTGAGATCTGGGTGCAGGTGGAAGACTCTGTGGTGGCTCAGAATATGCACGAAACCATTCTCGACACTATGAAGGCTCTGAAGGCTTTTCCGGACTTCAGACCACGGAGCAAAAGCCAGTCCTCTGGGTCCAACCCCATACCCTTCATTACTACGCGCCGCCACTTTGGCAATCTCCCGCCCAGCCAGGCAGGGCTCCAGCGTGCCTCCAGAACAGACTCGGTGTCTGGCATTTCTGCCACAGGAAAGAGTAAAGGCATGGCAGGACAGCGCTACAGAACGTCCAGCGAGGGCGAGGGCACCTCAGATCGACCTCTAAGCTCCGGGACTGGCAGCCTGTTGCAGCTGAACACACCCTGCCTAAACGTGGGCCGAGAGGAGAGCGGTGGCTGCTGTGCCCACACTTCACCCGGTTCCACCCATCATACTCGCTCTGCCTCGCTCCCTGTATCTCACTTCCTGTCGGCTACCAGTCCTATCAGCGTTTCCAGCAGCAGTGGTCATGGTTCAGCCTCAGACACGCATACACGACCCTCCAGCTCCTCCATCTGTGGTTCCCCCAGCGATGGAGGCTTTAACTCCTCTGATGAATTCTGCCCCAGCCCTTGTGACTTCAGATATTTCCGTGCGAGCAGCAGTACACCTGAACCACACAGCGACACTCCACCCATCAGAGAGGAGCACAGACTAGCAGACTACATGGCAATGGATTGGTACAAGGATAAACAGGGTAGTGCCAGGACTTTTGAGGAGGAGAGCAGTTATATGGAAAGAACATTTCTAAAGCTCACACATTACTCCAAACCAAAAGCCACTAACAGTTTAGGTGTCATGCAACAGAAAGCGACACAGACGTCTTCTTTATCAGATGAACCAAGCCTAGTGGAGTCAAAACGACATGCTGTCTGCTCTTGCCTCCTAAAAACAGGTTATAAATCTTACTCTGAGTTACATCACTCAAACAGGCCTCCCTCACTCAACTCAGACGGTCAGAAGAAACTGCCTAAGGATGACGGCTACATGCCTATGGTATACAACTTCGCCTCTCCCCATACAGACTACACCCCTATGCAACCCCGAGCAAACCACCCAGCATCCCTGCACCTTTACCCCTGCTCCTTACAGCAGGTGGACAGACACGGCTACATGATGATGCTGCCAGGAGACAGTCCTTCTCCTGGGATGACCAGTCCTTTCAACAAAATAGAGTATGACGAGTACATGGACATGTCCCATGTCGGCACCGCCGAAGCCTACAGTTCAGCTTCTCCTTACGCATCTTATTTCTCCCTTCCCCGCTCATACAAAACCCCATGTCGAGAGAATCGTAGAAAAGAGGAATATGTTGAGTCACCGATCGAACCTCTGAGTCCATCCAGTCCAGGAAAGTACATGCACATGGAGTTTGGAGACAGGCCTCTTCATGAAACGTCCTCACCAACAGCGGTGGACTCCCTCTCTATGGCAAGTTCTCAGCCCTGCTATCAGCTGTGTTGCTCCCCACTTGACCACGACTACATGGGTCCAAACATGGACAACCTCCTGAAGAATCGACCCCCTCGCCACTCCCTTGTAGCCCCGTGGAACCCTCCAAACTACGCACGCCCTTTAGGATGCTCCTATGGCCAGGTTCAAAATAACTTTATCCCTAAGAACATCCACAGAGAAGCAGAGAGTCCCTCCAGGATGATACAGCACCTTTGTGGCTCTGAAAGGTCACCGAGCCCTCCAGCAGAGCCTAAAATCATAAGAGCTGATCCACAGGGCCGGAGGAGACACAGCTCAGAGACCTTCTACCCCTGTGCTGCTGATACTGTGAGTGGATGTGCTGCCAGAACATCTGCCATCACAAATCTTGTGGAAGGCTGTCGGTGGAAGAACTCTGCCTCGTTCGATAGTGTGTGGTCTTACACAGAAGATCAAGGATCTCCAGATGTTCTCCTCACTGCTAACTGTGCCACTGGAGGAACGTGCTGCAGCGTTTCATCCAGCTACCTCAACTACATTGCTCTGGACTTAAGGGAAGTCCCCAGGATCACCAACGATGCCACACCTCCACACCTGGCTAATGTGGCACTCCAGGAAAGCCAACCTGGCTCGTGATGGTGGACAGGGGGGGACTTAGCCAAGTCAGCCTGTGATGGTTTGGACTTATCCAAGTCAGGAGGTCGTGCCACCGCCCCGAAAGGTTGGTTGTATTTCTGTCTCCCGTTATGCTACAAGTTAAATGATGACTAACAATATGGCAGCAGTTTAGTGCAGTAAAGTCATGGACCGGTCTGTCATAGGTCACTTCTTTTAGTGTCTCTCATCATAGTGAGAGTCCAGTAATGTTTCAGCTCTGAATTCCCCAAAATATTGAAGCACTCTCAAGCTCTAAAATCCCCAAAAATGAAAAGCTAAAATGCAATAATCTATTTTTTTGTTCAATTTGGGGAATTAAATAGCAGCTCTTGTGTTTTTTTGCACTGCTTATTGCACCTGCTACATGCATGAAAGTTTCTTTTGTAGATTTGTGATGTGGGATTTTGAGTCCAGATTAAAGATGAACTCCTGCAGATTCACTGCTTCTGTCTGATCATCATGTGTGAGATGAAAGTCTGCATGTGTACAAAGTCTCTTTATTTGTGTTTAATTATTATTGTCTGTTATGTTGTCTGCAGAATTACCCCCCCCCACACACACACACACTAAAACTCAACTTTGTGTTTGGCTACTTTACAGCTTTGTTCTGCTTCGTTTTATTTATTTTGTCGTTCGATTGTTTTTGATGAATAAATCTGAAGTTCCTGTGTTAATATGAAGAATTGTAGAGTAGTGAATCTGTGCAGAGTTTCATTACAGCCAGCAGACGAGTGAGGACAAAAAACACATGGGTCATAAACCTGAACCTAAACACAACTACCTACTAACCACTAACTAATCATTAACTAACCCTAGTATTGGTTTTCTGATTCGTTATGTAATTTATTTCTGTGACTCAGAGCTGAATTTTCATCACGACTCCAGTCTTCAGTGTCACATGATTCTTCAGAAATCATTCCGATATTCGGATTTATAATTAATGTTGAAAACTGCAGTGCTGTTTAATGTATTTGGGATTTTCGAGGAATAAAAAAAGTGTTTATTTAAAAACAAAAACTTTTCTAACAATAAAAGTCTTTGCTATAATTTTTTAAATCCTTTTTTATTTTCTATTTAACACATCCTGAATAAAAGTTCTGAAAAATTTCGTTTTAACATTCAGTAAAAATAAAGCCAAATTATTAGAATGATTTCTAAAGGATCATGTGACACTGAGGACCGAAGTCCTGATGCTGAAAAGTGCATAAAAATAAATATAAATAAAAAAAATATATTTAAATATTTTATTATAAATCTTTATGTTAAGAATGACTGAACACTGAATCCAGACTGAGTCACGCTGAAGCTTTGGACTTGATTTACTAACTAAGAATGATACACACACACACACACACACACACACACACACACACACACACACACACACACAGATATTAGAGTGTTTTAGTGAGTTTTAATATTGTCTTATTTGATTTTAAAAAGCAGCTTTGACACAAACTCTATTGTTAAAAAGTGCTAAATAAATAAATAAATGTGATGTCAGTGTGTAAACCAGTCACAGTAGCAAAATCTCTAATAAATGTTTGGAATAATTTTAATGAACACTAATGAAGAATACTGATCAAAAGTGTGTGTGTGTGTTTGTGTGTGTGTAGATTTATAACACCCTCTGAAATTCCTCAGATAAAAAATGTCAATAAAAAATTTCACGGATATATGACATCTACCAATAAACACCAGCTGTGAAAATAAACTTTGACTTTGTGTGTGTGTGTGTGTGTGTGTGTGTGTCTCGCAGACTGAACTCACCGTATGCTGGGAGGAATCAGGATCTTTGGAAATCCACTGGATTCCAGAGTGCCTCGAACCGGTTTCATGTCTGTAGTTGAGATTCAACACTCGCCGGTCGGTGGTCATGTTTACGGGAGTGAATGAGTTCTAATCCCGAACTGTGACTGACTGAACCCAACAACCTGCTGAAACACTGTAAATACCAGCTGCTCAAGGAGACTGAGGGACAATGTAAAATGTGCCAATTACTGAGAAGTTTTCTAAACACACACACACACACACACACACGTCTGTTCATTTAGTTTCATTTGTGTTTTTAAGATTTTTTTTTTCTGGAATCCTGAACATAATTTCTGAAGGGTTTCACACACACACACACACACACACACACACACACACCGCCTTGTGTTGGTGGATGTTTCGACTCAGATTCGGATGCGTCAGGTTTGAGATTATTTCGGTATTTAATATAAATGCTGCCGTGTGTGTGTGTGTGTGTGTGTGTGTGTGTGTGTGTGTGTGTGTGTGTGT
Source organism: Bagarius yarrelli (assembly GCA_005784505.1). Classification (NCBI taxonomy): domain Eukaryota; kingdom Metazoa; phylum Chordata; class Actinopteri; order Siluriformes; family Sisoridae; genus Bagarius; species Bagarius yarrelli. The sequence goes on along the minus strand of VCAZ01000306.1, from coordinate 89,577 downwards.
GTGTGTACAGGATTTCAGCTGTTAGGCCTGGAGTTTATTTCAATGGAGAGTCTGAATTTTACACAGAATTTATGTTTTTTCACGCTGTTTTTGTGTTTATTTTGTGTGAAAATGCTGCATAAAGACAGACACACACACAGAGAGAGACATACCAACAGAGAGAGAGACATAGAGAGAGGCATAGACAGAGAGAGAGAGAGAGACAGTTTTGCTTCATTTCCAATCTGATCTGCATTCAATCTAATTCATTTGTTGATTGATTAATTGATTGATCAGTTCTGGTCTGTTGGCTGTAGGTGGCGCTGTATGTATAGCGTGTTTGGTGATTGCGGTCCTGTGATAATTACAGATTGACGCTCATGTAAATAGTTTTTTAGATCACGTGTTCCTTAGAATTCTGAATCTACCATTTATTTATTTATTTATTTATTTATCCCCGTATTTGTTTTTTTTCTTCTCGCTGTGTGTGGCTCGCGGTGCTGCTGGAAACTCGTGTGTATTAAAATGTGTGTGTGTGTGTGTGTGTGTGTATATCTTTGTGCTGGTAGTCCAGATGATGTTGGGACTGAACCCCACGCTGTGCGTCAGTGAGCTGTGCGTCGTGTCCCGTGACGCACTGCGGCTGTCGTCTTTCCTTCGCGTTCCGTTTGATGTGTGTGACGTGCCGTGGGATTGAGGAGCTGCAGAAACACGCTGGAGTTCCTGATCGAACAGATCCAGGATCAGGAATCGGTTACAGATCGATCAGCTAATCGGGCTGTTCGCTTGTGATTTAAGTTATTAAGGAAGAGATCAGTGGAAGGCAGGTGAGCAGAGAGAGTGTGTGTGCGTGTGTGTGTGTGTGTGTGTGCTGATGATCGAGCGCTGTTTCTTTTCTCACCATCACCTGCAGCTCATCGAGTGTATGTTAGAACCGGATCATTTCAAACACCGTCTTCCTTTGTAAATATTGTAATTTTTTCACACCCCCCCCCCCCCCCCCCCCCCCGTTTCCACAGTGCGGCCGTCTGACGATTTTCTGTCAGTTCATTTTTATATTTTATTTTTTGTGTACATTTTAAGAATTGGGTTTTGCTTGTCATAGAGCTATTGCAATAAAAAGTGCCAAGGTATTCCAGCCTGATGTGCGTGTGTGTTTTCCTGTCTGATGTTTGTGATCCAATATGATGTAACATTTCTGCAGCATGTGTTAAGAGATCCGATTCTTAGAGATCTGAACAGCACGGGCACGATGTGACGTCACAGAGCTGCCCCCTGCTGGACAAACTGAAGAAATGCAGCGTTTTTTTTCATCTGGGCTCAGAACACAGACTCAGCAGACGACATGTATTACATCACATCACAGCACATTACATTAACTTCCTGATCGTGAGAAAATTACATTTATTTCATTTATACAACTGAGCACTTGAGGGTTAAGGGTCTTCATCAGAAGTGGTGCTGAGAACAGAACCCACAATCTTCTGGGCGGAAGCACAACGACTTACTTTTACATTTACAGCATTTGGCAGACGTTCCTATCCAGAGCGACTTACATTTTTTTCTTTTATACAACTGGGCAATAGGGGGTTAAGGGCCTTGCTCAGGGGCCCAACAGTGGTGGCTTGGTGGTACTGGGAATCGAACCACAGTCTTTCTGGTATCATTTAAACACTAAGCCACTAACTTTTTATTATGAATCATTGTAATGTTTATAATAATCAATGCAGTGATGTGATAGTTTTATTATAAACGGTGTGTTGTGGGTTATGATAACATTAATCTTCTCTTTGTAGATGGTTTCTAACGGTGTGTGTTAATGATTATTTAGCCATTGAATAAACAAACTGGTTTTGGATCAGTGGAACAGAACAGATGGGTGGAGTGAACAGAACATCATGAACAGAAACACACACCGAAACAGGAACAGAAGTGGGTTTTTACACCGGTGGGAATTTCTTATAAAATATTAAAGTATATTATCGACTTTAAGACTCAGAATCAGAACAACGGTCCGGTCCGATGGCCACTTTCACTTTCTGAACTAAAGTCGAGTTTGTGGCTAAAACTCTAAAACAAGAGTCGCAGAAAAACTGCATTGAGGTCTTTATTTAAAATGTTTACATTAAAGTGCAATTTTTAATGAGGAAAAATTTTAACCAAATCGTAAAAATGCTTTTTACACTTTCAGACACAAAATACGAAACTTCTGCATAACTCACACCTGGATAGGCTGTGACCTTTAAAACGTTTTCATCATCTTGTTCTCTTAAAGGTCCTGAGGAATAGGAGCCATAATACAGAATGGTTTTATAAGAACTGCCCCCCCCCCCCCCCACCCACCGGGCTAAAAACAGATCCTAAATCTCACACAGTGGCTACAGTAAACTTTGGCTTTTTCTCCACTCGCTCTCCTGAAGTTTGTGTGTGTGTGTGTTGAGTCACTTGTGTGTTGGTGATGTTCAGTTGATCCTGTTTTTTTTCTTGGTTATATGAAGTTTTAAATGTTCAGAATCTCGAACTCGTCCTCCGACTCAAACAGTTTATTTGTAGACTCGATCAACTCTGCAAAAACACACGGACACACACGGACACACACGGACACACACGGACACACACGGACACACACGGACACACACGGACACACACGGACACACACGGACACACACCACGGATTTATTAAACATGACAGATTTAAAGATTAATTAAGAGACCGTGCTCAATTGGTTGTTTTTTTGGCTCGACCCCATTAATAACCACTGAATAAATAAAATAGAGCAGAGGGCGGTGGTGTGGGCGGAGCAGAGGGCGGTGGTGTGGGCGGAGCAGAGGGCGGTGGTGTGGGCGGAGCAGAGGGCGCTGGGGTGGGCGGAGCAGAGGGGACCGGGGTGGGCGTGTTTTGGGGGAGCAGAGGGCACCGTGGGGGGAGGGAGCAGGGGCACCGGGTGGGGGGAGCAGAGGGCACCGGTGTGGGGGGAGCAGAGGGGCACCGGTGTGGGGGGAGCAGAGGGCACCGGTGTGGGGGGTGGGGGAGCAGAGGACACTGGTGTGGGGGGAGCAGAGGGCACTGGTGTGAGCTCACCTGCTCCTGTGGTCGGCACCTCAGGTCGAGTTGGAGGAATAAATGGTGGCCAGTGAGATGGATGTTTCTCCACCAACTCAAACATGCGCAGATTTTTCTTCTTCAGAATTTCCTTCAAAAACAACAGCAAAATAAAAAAAATCAAAAACACAAACAGCAACAAAAACTCAAAGCTAGGAGGGGGCGGAGCTTCACCTGCTGAACCTGCAGACACCAGCCGTCAAAATCCTCCTCAGTCTTACAGAAGAAGCCCTGTGTCTCTCACACACACACACACACACACACACACACACACACACACACACAAAGTGAATAATTCAAGTTTACATTTTTATCTTTTTAAAATTATTTGACTTTTTATTCAGTTTCATTTAAATATTTAAATGATTTATTCCAATGTTTGTGTTTCCTTTGCAGCTGCTGTTGATCTGTGATTCTGACATTAATGCAGCTGCTGTTGATCTGTGATTCTGATATTAATGCAGCTGCTGTTGATCTGTGATTCTGATATTAATGCAGCTGCTGTTGATCTGTGATTCTGATATTAATGCAGCTGCTGTTGATCTGTGATTCTGATATTAATGCAGCTGTTTGGAATCTTGTTTGATGATTATTTAAAAATGTTAAATGTTTATTAAGACTTCAGTAAAAACTTAATGCAGATTTTCACTCAGTTATTTTTATATTTATTTATTTATTTTTTTGTTGTTTGGGATTTTTGAACTGGCCGTCCTGCTGTCTTGATTCTGAGGTAAATAAAGTTTTTTTTGAGTGTTTAACAAAATATCACCAGAGCTAAAGACGGGTCCAGGCTGCTGATCTTCATGCGATGAGGACTTCTCTGAGGGTGGTAGCTCTGATCATCCACCCCGACCGCCGTCCCAGAGTCCACCGCTGACTGGGTGGTGTGAGGGTCCAGATAAATCAGCTCATCATCTGAGTATCAGAGCATAAACATCAGGAACATGGAGAACATCAGGCAACATCAGAAATATAAAGAACATCAGGAACATGGAGAACATCAGGAACATGGAGAACATCAACAGGAACATGGAGAACATCACTCAGAGGAAATTAATGAGTTAAAAGACTTCCTCCAGATGCTGCACTGAAGTCCTCATTGGAAACTGAGTTAAGACTTGTATAGTTTTCACTTAAGGCGAATCAGAAACTTCACACACACTCAATTTACAAAAAAACCTGTGTGTGTGAGAGAGAGAGAGAGAGAGAGAGAGAGAGAAAGAGAAACTCACCAATGAATCCAATGAAGTAGTAGGCCAGGTTGGGTTTTCCCCCGAGAATTCCACAGGACTGCGGCATCTTAAAACATTCCTTCCTCAGAACAAAAGAGTTTCTGTCGTTACTCATCCTAAAGATTCACTGCACCGTCAGTCACTCTCACACTCACACTCACACACACTCTCACACACACACACTCTCACACACACACTCTCACACACACACACACACACTCACACACACACACACTCTCACACACACACACACTCTCACACAC
>VCAZ01000306.1:42500-82500 GCA_005784505.1 Bagarius yarrelli | reverse complement strand
ACACACACACACCCTACACGCACACCAACACACACAACACACGCTACACACACGCTACACCTCACACCAACACGCTACACACGCGCTAAACACACACACTATCACCACACTCTCTCTCCCACACCACTCTCTCACACCACACACCTCTCTCACCACACACTCTTCACACATCACACACACACACACGCACCACACACTCTCACACCACCCCCACCCCACTCTTACACGGCTACACACACACACTCTTACACGCTACACACACACACACACTCTTACACCGGACAACACATCACACACACTCACTTCACACGCTACACACACACACTCTTACACGCTACACACACACACACTCTTACACGCTACACACACACACACCCACGCACACACACACAAACACTCTCTCTCACACCACACTCTCTCTCACACACACTCTCTTCAACACACTTCTCACACACACACTCTCACACCACACACTCTCAACACACACACTCTCACACACACTCTTACACTCACACTCTTACACTCACACTCTTACTCACACAACACTCGGACACACACACGCTCTCACACACACACCCACGTACTACACGACCGACACACACACACACACTCACACACACAACGCTACACACACACACACGTCGTACAACTCACAACACTTACTCAACACACACCACACGACACACACACACACTCTCACACACACACACACGCTACACACACACAATCTTACACGCTACACACACCTTACACGCGTACACGCTACACACACACACACTCTTACACACTACACACACACACACTCACGCTTACACACGACACACCCACACACTCGCACACACCGCTACACACAACACACTCGGCACACACCACACATCACACCTCTTAACACGCAACTTTCACACACTCTACACGCGACACACACACACCTTACCCGCTACAACGCTACACACACACAACACTCGGACACGCTACACGCTACACACACACACACCGGACAACGGACAACACACACACACACACTCTTACACGACAACAACGCTCTTAACGCACACACACACACTCTGACACGCTACAACACAACACTCTTACACGGACACCGCTACAAACACACAACACGCTACACGCACAAACACACACACACACACACAACGCACACACCACACACACACACACACACGACAACACACTACACCACACACGCTACACACACACACAGCACACTCACACCGCTACACACACACACGGGACACTCGACACGACTACACCCACACGCGGACACGCGACCAACACACAGCACACACACCGCTACACCAACACACTCTTACACGCGCTACACACACACACGCGGCACGCGACACACACACAACACTCTTACACGCTACACACACACACACTTACACGCTACACGCCCAACATCTACACGCTACCACACACACACGCTACACAAACACACTTTACACGTACACACACACACTCTTACACTTAACACTACACACACACACTCTTACACCGACTACACACACAACACACACACCGCTTACACTACACGCTTACACACACCACACTCTTACACGCTACAACACACACTCTTACACGCTACACACACACACACACCTTACACGCTACAAACACACTTACACGCAATAACACACACACACTCTTACACGCTACACACACACACTTACACGCGCTACACCCCAACTCTTACACGTACAAACCACAACACACTTTACACGCCCTCTTACACTCTTACACACACACACACACTCTTACAACACACACACACACTACACACACACACACACACACACACGCTACACACACACACACTCTTACACACACACACACTCTTACACTCTACACACACACACACACTCTTACACTCTACACACACACACACACTCTCTACACACACTCACACACACACACTCTTACAACACACACACACACACACTTCTTACACTCTACACACACACACACTCTTCTTACACTCTACACACACACACACTCTTACACTCTACAACACACACACACTCTTACACGACACACACACCACTCTACACACAACACTTACACTCTTACACACACACACCACTCTTACACTCTTACACACACACACACTCTTACACTCTACACACACACCACATCTCTACACACACACACTCTTACACACACACACACTCTACACTCTACACACACACACACTCTTACACTCTTCACACACACACACACTCTTACACTCTACACACACACACACTTACTCTTACACACTACATCACCAGTTTTACTGTTACTCTTTTAATACATTCAGCAGACGTCTATATCCAGAGCGACTTTTATTTCATTATTTAAGTAAGCAATTGGGGGGGGGGGGTTAGGGGCCCCGCTCAGGGGGCCCAACAGTGGGACATTGATGGTGCTGGGAATCAATCCCTAATCTTTCTTTCAATTAGCAGTCCAACCACCTTAACCACTGCACCACCACATCCTGGTACTCAAACACACTGCCAAGTCAAACATCCAATCATGTGATGAGATGATGGTGATGGGAGAGTTCTGCTTACCTTCAGAGTCTGGATGTAGATGGGGTTGATGTTGTTGATGCCCATGCGGAGCGGGATGAGCAGCAGCAGCGGACGCCAGTCCAGAGATCGCCGCAAATTCTGTTGAGAGACAGGACACGGAGCCTGCACCTGCTCGGGATCTGGACAGTCACACCTGATGGAAGAACATCAACACCACCACAGATACACCGAGAAGACCTCACCCCCTGATGGACACTGCTTCTCTATGAGAGACAGAGAGAGAGACAGGGAGAGAGATAGACACACACACACACACAGAAAAAGAGAGAGAGAGAAACAGACAGACAGAGAGAGATGTTCATTGTGCAGCTTTGTCTTTAGTATGATGATGTAACTGGACTTGACGAAACTCACTGATGTCCTCGATCACTACCGTGTGGTCCATCGACACATACACAGCTAAAGAACTCCAATCATCAAATAACGTGAGTTTCCTGTGACAGAACACACACACACACACACACACACACACACAGGGTCTGTAATACTATCATACACACACACTGATGTTAACTCTGACCTATGTTGACCTGTGAGCTAAAATAAAGTTTAGAACAGGTTTAACAACGACTGTTTAATTCAGTCAGAAACATTAACTAGTTTATAGATTAATCTTGCACAAAATCCAACTAAACTAACTGAACTAACTTCTGACCGCTCTGTATAACTACCACACACTCAACCAAACATACACACCTCAGGACTTGTGCTACTGTGTTCGGACCGTACCACTCTCCAACAGATTTACCCTCTCCAACCCCCATCTGAGCTGTAGCAGGGTGGGGGGTGCAGAAAATACAGAGAGGGGAGAGACAGGGGGGGGGGGGCAGGGCGGGGGTAACTAGGTTTATTTGTGTGTGAGTAATTTTTCAGAAAGTGTTTTTAGATTTTTTCTATATGGTGGAATATTTTACATTATATACTCACACATTCTCACGCTCACACACGGTCACGCTCACGCTCACACTCACGCGCTCACGCGTCACACGGGCACAACACACGGTCACACACGCTCACACGGTCACACACGCTCACGCACGGTCACACACGCTCACGCACACACACGTACGCACGCACGCACGGTCACACACGCTCACGCACGCGCACTCGCACGCGTACTCACGCACGCGTACTCACGCACGCGTACTCACGCACTCACGCGTACTCACGCACTCACGCGTACTCACGCTCACGCACTCACGCTCATGCACTCACGCTCATGCTCACTCACGCTCATGCACTCACGCTCACACACGCTCTCACCCATCTGATGAATTGAATAACAGCTGTCTTTTCTGTCCAGGAAGCAATTAAGTATGCGCTGATACTTGGCTGGTCGATTCTCCTCACTTGTCCACCTCCAGCCTTCAAGTTACACGCACACACACACAAATACACACCAAGCTTTAAAACACTAAACAACGATGTGACGACTGAGCAAACTGATACTAACCATCAGACGAGTGAGGAACCGCTACAGTAACGGAAAAAATGCTTAAATATTCTGTTGATTTTGTCTGTTTTGTCCTCTGATGTAGAAATAAATTATATAATCAGTTTATTCTTACAGTGAAAAACAGATTAACAACAAAAACGTCCAAAAAACACCCACCAACATTCCTAAAGGGACGTTTTTAAAAGGACATTCTTAAAGGGACGTTCTTAATGAAGATCTGAATGATTTAGAGGAGAACTGGGTGAAAGTGTTGTTTAGATAAGATCAAAATCGAGCTCTTTGGTATCAATTTAACTCGAGTTTGAAGGAGGAGTAAAACTACCAATGACCTCATTGTCTCTATCAGTCTCCAGATCTTAATTCTATAGAAAACATGAAGCTGAAGGTTCCAGTTGGCAAACGTCCGAAAATCTGCAAAGTCTTGTTTTACGAAGGGATCAAACATTTACTGTATCTTATACTCATTAAAACGTAAATGTGTGTATGAAATGTGTTTTTCTGGATATTTTTGTTGGTACTTTGTTTTTTGCTGTTAGAATAAACCAACGTTAAAATTACACACTGATCAGTTCAACAACAAGCGGACAGAAATCAACAGGAGATCAAATCATTTTTCTTTCACTCGTTAATCAGGCGATCCAACAGGAAGTGCGTTACATCAGCTCACTTTCATTCCACGTTCTTAACCGACATCAGAATGAACAACGAACATCTCAAGTGCTTTCCTTTTTTCCTAATAAAGTGCCCAGTGTGTGAATAAAGAGTGAACTGTTCCTCTGTTTCACTCTTCATGTCTGACACACATCATTAGAAGAATTCAGATGTTTGGATTTTGTCCTACTTCTCCCGAGATGATTGCAGAGGAGCGCCTGAGCCAGGATCATCTGTCCACAGCGCAGCATGCAACCCCAACCGGTGTCTGAGGACGGACCCGTTCCCCCTGACCACCAAAAACACACTGAGATCAGCAGAGAGACACCACCACACCACACCCCACCTCACCACCACAGAAAGAAGATAATTCATCACAGCAGCTACTAACCGATTGGACTGAACTTGTTCCTGTAGGTGAACCACAGCCGTGAACGCACATCACACAGCAGCGCAGACGTCTCTATAAAACACAAGCGAAAGACAAAACGGATTAATTAAATTAGCCTAGAAAATAAAACCTGCAAATGGAGAAAATAATATTCACCGTTTTTATTAATGATTTATGTAAAACGCTTTTTACCGAAACAATTTCATCCCATCAGCAGAATAACGAACTCTGAAAAGTGCCCTCCAAAGAACACTCTCAGAAGAACACTTTCCAAAGAACACTCCCAGAAGAACACTTTCCAAAGAACACTTTCCAAAGAACACTTTCCAAAGAACACTTTTCAAAGAACACTTCGGAAGAACCCATCGGAAGAACACCCTCGGAAGAACAACCCTCCGAAGAACACCCTCGGAAGAACACCCTGAACCCCCCGAAGAACACCCTCCGAAGAACACCCTCACGAAGAACACCCTCCGAAGAACACTCTCTGAAGAAAACCCCTGAAGAACACTTTCGGGAAGAACACCCTCCGAAGAACACTTTCCAAAGAACACCCTCCGAAGAACACTTTCCAAAGACAAAGAACACCCTCCGAAGAACACTTTTCAAAGAACACCCTCCAAAGAACACTCTCAGAAGAACACTTTCTGAAGAACACTCTCTGAAGAACACCCTCCGAAGAACACCTTCCGAAGAACACCCTCCGGATAACACACTACTCCTGTGAGGAACCGGTTTCTTCCTGTGAACTGATGATGAGATGTTTATTTTGGAGGAGATGTGAACTCATGTCTAGGGCAGCTGTGTGTTTTACCTGTTTTAACATCATAACGTTGTCCTAAGATCCACACCGGTTCCTCAGACTCCGGAAAGTCATCTTCCAGAAGTTCAGACAGCGCGTGCATCTGTGCATCATACTTTGCTAAAACTGGAAGAAAGAAACGGTCGCAGTAAAACACAAAATATCCTCATCTAAAGTGTGTGTGTGTGTGTGTGTGTGTGTGTGTGTGTGTGTGTGTGTGTGTGTGTGTGTGTGTGTGTGTGTGTTCAGGCCAATAACTGGGGAACAATGAGAAAAGTTGAAACTCCGTTCTGGAATAAATTCCCGGAGATAATAAACACTTTCACTCCGTCGCATTTCTCACTTGAATCTAAACACGCGCGCGATTAACACACCGGGCGACGCACTGCACTTTAACACCATTTTTATGTTTATATTTCTCACCTGCCTCCATCCTGTTCCGTCATCAATGTTTAAAGTCAACCTACAAACACAAACGCACGGAAATATGGGGGTTGTAGTTTTAGGACTGCGCTCCGTATTTCAAAAAAGCATGAAATAAAACTACAAATCCCGAATATGGCGACGGGCTCCTTACTGGTAAAACGTCACTAAAAACGTCGCAAGGCTTTCTGGGAGTTTGAGTTTATTTGTGCTTGTCGGCGCTCAGTGAAGTGACGCGCGTGTCCGTTACGGCGGGAGTAAAAGTCGGTTTTCGTAGGATCTATTTATTAAAGTTTTTTTCCGATTTTAATCTGTTTATTAGGCTTTTTTTCTTTACGTCGTTGTTGGACATGTGACTAAAATTCTGACGTTTGTGGTTGATTAGCGTGTGATGTTAGCGGAAGTGATTAGCAGCTAAAGGCTAGGTGGCTGTAACGGATTTGGTGAAAGCTCACTTTTAATATTAAATGTTTTCGGTTAATTTTAGTTAGTAAATGTAAACAGTTAACAGTTAAACCAGTGAGTACAGACAGGGTTCAGCTGGTCGTTTATTCGTGTTAAACTAAAATATTAATTTTTAAACATTTTTCAGTGTTTAAAAGGCTCGAAAGTCATCTGATGACTGCATATTGGTTATTTCTAATGTATTGAATTGACTTTTAATCGTGTGATGTAGAAATAATTATATTAGAAAGGAAATGTTTTTAACAGTATTTGTATTATTTCTCTTTATTACCCGATCCCCCCCCCCCCCCCCCCCCCCCCCCCCCCCCCCCCCCCCCCCCCCCCCCCACCCCCCCCCCCCCCCCCCCACCCCCCCCCCCCCCCCCCCCCCCCCCCCCCCCCCCCCCCCCCCCCCCCCCCCCCCCGACTTACAGGTGTGGTCCCAGCAGCAGCAGCAGCAGCATGTCCTACCTGTTCAGCAGTGAGTCTCTTCAGGTCACACTGCCGCTCCTGCAGGCCTGCATTGATGGAGATGTGATCTACGCTAAGCGCCTGCTGGAGACCGGCTCGGACCCGAATGCGCGCGACTGTCGGGGTCGCTCAGGAATGCACCTGGCTGCGGCCCGTGGGAACGTCGAGATCTGTCGCCTGCTGCACAAGTTTGGAGCGGACCTGCTGGCCACTGACGCTCAGGGGAACACCGCTCTGCACATGTGTGGCCATGTGGACACCATCCAGTTCCTGGTGTCCAACGGACTAAAGATCGACATCTGGTGAGTGAAATTTTCTCTCCTAATGTGATGATTTTACCCTGAAATCCTACAGAACACCGCCCATAACTGAGCCTAGGACATACGAGGTTAGATGAACAGACATGTTTGATGGTAAAGAAATTTTTGATTTGCAGTAATCACAACGGCGCGACCCCTTTGGTCCTGGCGAAACGGCGCGGTGTGAATAAAGACGCTCTGCGGCTGTTGGAGGGACTGGAGGAGCAGGAGGTGAAGGGTTTCAACCGCAGCACACAGTCCAGTCTGGAGAAGATGCACATGGCAGATAACGAGAGGTGAGATTCGAGTGAGAGCTGCACAGACCAGCCTTTACAGCACATACCGGGAGGAGAATGTGGGCAGTAAAATCTGAACCAATGACGAGTGTGAGTTCTGATCGGCCGATCACAGTTCAAACAGCATCTTTATCATATCAGAAACACACACACATACACACCGCACACACTGTGTCAGTGTTTATTCTTTTCTCTTTCAATTGTGTGTCATGAGCTCCAGGTGTGTGTGAGGCAGCAGGCCACGCCCCTCTTTAGACCGCTGACCTGCTGTATCTTTGTGTTTTTACTGATACACGCTGCTTTCTTTCCTTGTTTTTATTCTTCAGTGCTATGGAGAGTCACTCGCTGCTTACTCCGCACCTACTCCGCAGCGACGGCGTCTTCTCCAGTTTTCGCACCACGTGGCAGGAGTTTGTGGAGGATCTCGGTTTCTGGCGAGTTCTGCTGCTGATGCTCTTAATCGCTCTGCTCTCACTCGCCATCGCCTACTACGTCAGCGGCGTCCTACCCTTCAGCACCAACCAGCTGGAACTTGTGCGTTAGGAGTGGCGTCCTGAACCAGAATAAACTGGAGGGTGTGTGTGTGGGGTGAGGATCAGGGGTGAGGATCAGGGGTGAGGATCAGGGGTGAGGATCAGGGGTGAGGATCAGGGGTGAGGATCAGGGGTGAGGATCAGCGGACAAAAAATACAGTTTGTACAGTATAAAAACTATTACACCTGTGGAGAGTCCCCACGAGGATAGCTAACCAGACGTGTGTGCGTGTGTGTGTAAGGGACAGAGAATGTGTAATGGTAAACTCGACTGAATTGTAATGTTGATGCTTCTATCGTCATGGAAACGGCCCTGTGTTAAGTCAGAACTCTTCATCTTCGTCTGTCTCTTTTTTGGGAATGAAAATGAACCCTTTCTCTGACCGACAGATTCAGAATCTTTAGCACAGTGTTAGTTGATCCAGATGTTTCTTTAGAAATGTTTTTGTAATTTGATGATGATATTTTGTTGTTTAATGATAGAAAACATTTTATACACAGTAATAATTTAAATTACAGTCACATAAAAGAATTAAAATAATATGAAAAATTACAAAGATAAAAACAAGGATTACAATTTTTTAAGATTCCATTGATTTGACTGAAAAACAGTGGCATCTACATTTTTGGTATCAGTCCAACACCGTTACCACTGCGTCACCACTATAAACTGATTTGACTCAGTTACTCATTCAGTGAATGTAAAATGAAACACGTTTTACATCTGTATTTAAATCTGGTTACTGATTAAACACACCTGCTTTCTTCTGATTCCAGCTGTGAGCTGTGTAATAACTATGTGGTATGTGTAACTGACTAGATCCTAATGATCTGGTTTATATTCATACCCGCAGAATACTATAGGTCACTGAGTGATTTATAAAGGAAAACAATATTAAAATCAGTTCTTTATTAAATAAACACGCTGTTCTGAGGTCAGTCAGTGGAACGAGTATTTTAAGCTTTATTTAATGCCACAATCCATGAAGTTGTTATAATAAAATAATTGACGGCTGTGTTTTCTTCTATGGAATTTTACAAGCTCTCCATGTATCACACACACACACACAGATGTGTTTTAGGGAGGAAACTGGAGAAACCGAATGAACCCTGTAAAAAAGCTGTATAGAACAATCGATTGTTCAGTTACTTCAAACACACATTAAACCACGTTACAGAAAATAAACACTAAAACTGTCGAACACCACACAGTCAAAGAGTGTAAGCGTGTGTGTGTCCCAGCTGTAGAGCACCAGGCTGAAACAACCTTAAACTAAAGAACATTCACCAATCAGAAAAACACAGTATCTCAATCATTCTGCTGAATTTCTCCCTCAGTGCTTTTTCTGTTCATTTCTTTACAATAAATTTTAACAACTTTTTTATAGACTGCAGGCTGCGCCTTTAGAGAAGAGACACAAATGTCTTATCAGCTAGACACCTCCACCTGTTCCACCTGATTAATTTGATCCACCCGTGTCTTTTGATCAAGTTGATTCATTTGATCCACACTTAAGTTGTTCTTGACATTTTTTGGTCTGTTTAGAAAGATATCGTCCTCTTCTTCTCTATTCGGCTGTTCCCTTTTTAGGGGTCTCCACAACAAATCATCTGTCCCCACCTAAACCTTGTAGCTTCATTTCTAACATCCTCCTACCAATATATTCTCTATTCCTCCTCTGCACATGTCCAAACCACCTCAATCTGGACTGATGAACTTGGTCCTAATCATAGATTTCACCACGGTCTCTAAACCATATATCATAGCTGGTCCCACTACTGTCTTCTACACCGTCCCCTTAATTCTAGCTGATATTCTCCTGTCACATATCACTCCTGACACGTTTCTCCACCCATTCCAACCTGCCTGTACTCGCTTCTTTACCTCTTGTACACACTCACTATTGCTCTGGACTGTCGACCACCAAGTACCTAAATTCCTGTACCTTCTTCACCTTTTCACCCTGTAATCTTACTGTTTCACTTCCCTCCATTTTATTCAAACACATGTCCTCTGCCTGCTACAACTGACTTTCATTCCTCTTCTCTCCAGAGCAAACCTCCACCTCTCCAGGTTTTCCACCACCTGCTTCCTGCTCTCACTACAGATCACAATGTCATCTGCAAACATCATTGTCCAAGGAGATTCCCGTCTGACCTTGTCTGTCAAACGATCCATCACCACAGCAAACAGTAGTTGGGCCCCTGAGCAAGGCCCTTAACCCCCTACTGCTCAGTCGTATGAAAGAAGAAAATGTAAGTCGCTTTGAATAAGAACGTCTGCTAATTGCTGTAAATGTTTAAGAAAAATGTTTTCTAGCCTTTATTTATAGAATATTATTTTAAATGTTGCATATGTATGAAGTAGACGAGCTTCAAAATTTATATTCAAAAACAACATATCAATTTTAATTAAATTGTGTATATGAATAATATTATAACCCATAAAATATCAACAATTTAATGTGGAAATTCACGCTGTGAGTGATGAAGTTAACGCACAGAAATACGACACAAAAATGTCGTGAAATCACACGCATGCATTATATAGTGTCGTAAAACCTGCTCTGTCTCGCTCTATGAAGCGGATACTACCGCAGAACACGGTACGTGACGTGAGTACGCGTATTCGCGCGCGCTGATTGGCTCTCTGCAGTGTCAGGAATATTAGCAAGTTAGCATGTTAGCAATGGTAGCACTTGTGTTTGACCGTAAAGCAGCTCGCGCTGCCGTGCACGGAGGTTTATCTGAGGCCTGAAGTTGGAGTTTATTGTAGCGCCACTTTATTGACGATGAAATCCGCAGACGCGCCGCAGAAACTCTGTGTTTAATCCGCGCTTTTCTGTCACGATGATTATAGAGAATGTGGACGCGCTGAAGTCGTGGCTCGCCAAACTCCTGGAGCCGATGTGAGTGAAGTTTCTCTGTGGCAGGACATTTTAAGATCGTTTTAGCGCTCGCTAGCAAGCAGTAGCTTGCTTGTTTTTGCATGCTAACTGTCCACCGGCTCGTCTTTAAGTTAATTAACATGAAAACAATGCGTCTGTGCGAGTTTTATCGGCGGGTAGAGCCGTTTTCCTGAACCCCATCGCCCCAGTGTGGACTGCCATATGCTAAGTGTGCTAAGCTAAGCGTGGTCTTTCTGAGGACTAAGAGAGACAGGTTTATTCACCTGCTTTTAATTTGTCCAGGACAGACAGAGGCCGAGTGAGTGTAAGAGAGACAGACGGACAGAGAAAGTGAAATAGACGGACAGGGAGAGGAAGTGTGAGTGTCCGAGAGACAGACAGACAGACAGAAAGAGAGAGAGGGAGAGGGGGAGTGTGTGTGTGTGTGTGTGTGTGTGTGTGCGCGCGCGCAAGTTGTATTTGTTTTAAAACAGTGTGAATCTCAGCAGCTCCTGTGTGTTAAACTTCAGGGCTGAAATGTTGTGTGTGTGTTTTATTTATATATATATATATAATGTATATGTGTATGTATATGTGTCTGTGTTATAAATGTGTGTTGATCATTTATTAATCCCGTTTGATTGTGTGTGTTGTAGGTTTCATTAATCGTATTTAAATGAACTGTCTGTTGTTGTGGTGTTCAGACAGACTGATATAAACGAATGATGGAATAATGGAAATAAAGTCCTGTCTGTCTCTCCACTGCAGATGTGATGCCGATCCGTCCGCTTTGGCCAACTATGTTGTTGCTTTGGTGAAAAAAGACAAACCCGAGAAGGAGCTGCGGGCGTTATGTGCTGACCAGCTGGACGTCTTCCTGCAGAAAGGTAACCAGATTCTAAAACAAACACACACACACACCGGTCACACTAAAATGTAGTCCACCTGCTCATTAAAGACATTAAACTAAAACTTTAACCACATACCATCAGCTCGGACTTGTCTACCCAAACATCTGTCCATCATACGGGAGCAGACATCACCCACCCCCACATCCCCCCACCCCCCACCCCAACCGTAGCAGAAGGGAATAACTTGGTTTGGATATTAAATCAATTCTATAAATGATGAAAAAAATAAAAGGTCAATGAACTAAAATCTGTTCTATAGTTTATAATAGTCATTGCATAAGTGCTTTAACACTGCAGCTCAGTTTATCAAACATTTGGACAAATGTTGCTTTATTGTTTTTTTTAATCTACAGTTAAATGAATATTCTGTCTCTCTCAGATTTTAAAATCAGATAAACAAAGTAAAAACGTTAATAAACCTCTTACTCTGTTGGCAGAAGTTCAGGAAGTACTGCCACCTACAGGTGAACTCTGGAATTATAGTATGATACCGTTTGCAATGTATGTCGGTATTTTTCATTACCAATGTACCGCACATCCCTACATGAGACTCTTTATTAATGCACAATTATTCGAAAAGGAAAGTAATTTAAAGTGATACAGAAATGAAAATCTCAGTGTAAAGTTTTGTCTTGTTTTTGGAAGATCAGATGAAATCATCAAACTTCAATCACATCAAAACATTAATGGCTTTTTTAATCTGTCACAGGAATCAGATTTTACATTTACACACGTTACCAAAAAAACAAACAAACTGATTAATACCAGCTGATTTGATCATCAGTTTTGTTCTGAGGTAAAATTGAAATGTTTATTTATTAGCTATTATTACAGCCAATAG
Organism: Bagarius yarrelli; assembly: GCA_005784505.1. NCBI lineage: Eukaryota > Metazoa > Chordata > Actinopteri > Siluriformes > Sisoridae > Bagarius > Bagarius yarrelli. The sequence goes on along the minus strand of VCAZ01000306.1, from coordinate 69,506 downwards.
AATTCGGGTTGCATTAATTAGCAAATTTTTGGACCCAAGATGTTTTTAATGAGTGCTGGTGCTTTAGCAAACAGTTTTACTGTTTATTTTAGAAACATCCTTTAAGATATGTTTTGTTAAGAGTTCCTCTGTAAAATAAAGTGCTCGCCTCATCTCTCTTTCTACCTTAACAGGTTGAGTTTAATAAACACTCGTTCTCTTTAAATAATTCTTTTCTGCAGAAACCACTAGCTTCGTGGAGAAACTTTTTGAAAGTCTCACTAGCAGAAATTACCTGGGAAATCCTCCGGTTAAAGACATTCCTAAAGAGGAGACCAAAGCTCCATGTCCAAAACCTGCTGAAACCGAAGAGGTGAAGTTTCCACTGCTGTTATTTCTGATCTTTCTCTGTATTCATAATGTGACATCACTGATTAAATTCTGTCTTTAGGTGGCTCATGTGGAGGATGAAAAGGAGAGCAGAAGAAGGAGAAGTCCATTAAGGAATCGTTCAGACATTAATGAATCAAGGTAAAACCTTTTTATACTGGGACAAACCTCAACCTCTGATCTTTTATCTCTAAAATCTTTAGAAGCAGCAGGTGGATAATTAATTTAATGAAAGTGACCCGGTTCTTTGGGTAGGACGTGAGTTTAGTGTGTGTGTGTATCTGAGCCGTTCATTAATCTTTACATACTGCAGATCCTAAACAGCCAGCATCATGTTTATTTATTGTGTGTGTGTGTTAGTTGAACTGGTTCCAAAACCAATTTAATTACTGCAGACTTGAAAAAAACCAAATTCTACATATTGCACCTTTAAATCTCATAAGATGTTGCTGGAACTCAGCTAATGTCATTTAAATATTAATTAGTGCTGGACAACAGTAAAAAATTTCATCATGATTAATCACATTAATATGCCAAAATTCAATAAATCATAGCATATTGCGTGTTTTTAGTTTTAAAATAAATAAAATTACTGTTGCATGGATAAAAGTGTGGCGTGTTAAGGTGTTGGATTGTTGATTCGATTCCCAGCACCACAAAGTTGCCACTGTTGGGCCCCTGTGCAAAGGCCCCTAACTCCCAATTGCCCAGTTGTATATAACAGGATCCTGTTGAGCAACAGCAAGTACACGTTTCTAAATCTTTTTTTTTTGTAACAGGTAGTAGAGTATGGAGTGGAGCGGAGTGGCAAACCTTTCCGTATAAATAAAATGTTATAATCTCACCATTCCGGTTTTCTTTTTCATGCTCTTCACTTCACTTCCCCCTCTGGGCACTCAATTAAGAATGTGTGTGATTTATCAGCACACCATATTTATATCTGATAAATACCAAAGTACCTGAGTGGTTTTCACCCAAAACGTGTTCCTCACACACTGTAAAATAGACCCCTGAGCATTTCCTGCTGATTTGTGTTGTTGCTGTTGTGCAAGTTCATGCATGATTCAGGGATCAGCTGTAGTTTTCCGTCCAGGACATGATCCACTCTTTTTCTTCCTCTGTTACTCTAGGATTCGAGACGAGCGGAGGAGAGAGGAGCGCAGACGGCGAGAGCCTGAGCGCCACGGGAAAAGCGGTGAGATGTACAGAGAAAGAGAACGGGAACGAGAGAGAAACGAGCGGAGGAGAGCGAGCTCCCGAGGGCGCAGTCGCAGCAGAAGTCGCAGCAGCAGCAGAGGGAAAAGCAGAGACCGTGAGCAGAGACGAGGTGTGCAGCAGTCTGACAAACTGATTATCTTATTTTATAATGATTGACTTGTTTTTTTTTTTTATTATTAGTCTATTAGTTTTTGGGACTCCTTTTAATTTATAATTAAAAAAAAATTTTTTCTCAGAACACCGTTCCAAATTTGAGCAGGAGCGTAAGGAGGCAGAGGCGTACCCTCCGTTATCATCAGGTCCTTTAGGGAAACCTCAACAGCCGCCTCCTCAGCTCCCCCTGCTCCCACTGCCCCACCCTCGCTCTCCGTTTCCCCCCTCGGGCAGTCCCAGCATCCCCAGCACCGTAACGGCTCACCTGCCCGACAGCACCACTGAGAACTGGACCACATACTTCTCTAACCACAGCGAGGGGAAGAGCGGCACACTAAAACACCGCTGTCGGGATTATGACGGTAAACACATTTTCTGTCACTGCTGCCTTTTGAGCCGACGGAACATATTTGTCTTCCGTTCGTCACATGACTGTAGTTTGTTAATAGAGTGAGGATCAAAATCTTTTGTATGTTGAAATGGTTTATTGCTTTTCTTGAGCAGGGACGTCCTGCTCTGATTGGTGGAGGTTTTTCCTAAACATTCAAAGTCTGTTCTGGTTATTTACATATTTGCATATTTGCCTGGTACTATGAGCCATACAGTTTACAGTTTACAGTTGAGAGTCTAACAATGACCAATTAGATGAACATATTTTTTTGACCTCACAACTTTGTGATCAGTAGCTCACAGATTAATGTAGTGAATCTTCAGCTCCAGAGAGTCGTTTGTCAGCCGTGATGAATGGGTGATAAATCCGTCATCTTCTGAAGGTTTTAGTGTATTGTGAAATCTTTGTGGCTTAGTCTCAGTCAGCGCCGGCTTCAGAGGGGCTTTTCTAAAACAGTAGTGTGTATATTTACCCTGCGATCTCTCAGGAGCTTCGCACACTGGTGGGGAGATGACTGAAATTACCTGATGGGGTAACAGCTCATTACACCACAGCCTACTTAGGCGACCTAAGTGTTGTAATTAATACACACAGGTGCTGTTGTGATGTCAGTCTTGTGTGTGTGTTTTTAACATTTTTAAAATTTTAATAATATTTTGGGGTCTTTAACCTTTTTTCTGTTTAGAAAAAGGATTCTGTGTCCGTGGTGATCTTTGTCCTTTCGATCATGGTAACGACCCTCTGATTGTGGACGACGTCGCTTTGCCCACCATGATTCCCTTCCCTCCACCTGGCATGCCTCCCACCCGCATGCCCATCCCTCTGCCCCCTATGCCGGAGCCCCTCCCGGTCATGCCCATGCCGATCCCGCCCCACGGACAGCCCCCGCCGCCTGGCATCTACCCCATGGCAGGTGAGTACACATGTACCAGAACACCAGTTCTGTGTCCATATGCACTAGTGCTTTAAACTGACAGACAGATCAGTGTAAATCTGTTCATAAGATTTATAAACACAGGCAGGTGTTGGACTCCTAATTGGAAGATCTGGGTTCGATTTTCAGCACCACTAAGTTGACACTATTGGGCCCCTGTGTGTATTGGCATGTGATACAGTTTACCAGTTTGTTCTGTTTAGGACCATCTCTTATCCCGGTCAGTGGGATGGAGACTCCGCCCCACGCACGGACAAGCACCTCCTCCCCGCTGGCTCCACCTGGAGTAAACCCACCTCCGCGGCTGCCTCCTACTTCTTCTTCTTCTTCTTCTTCTTCTGCTTCTCTTCATCCTCAGTACACTCTGTCTGAATGTAAGATACTTTAACTTCTTTCTTTCTCTCTCTCTCTTTCTCCCTCTCTCTCTCTTGTTTATCTACAGGACAGATTATTGTTTCACATTTTTACACAGCAGCTGAACTTTAACATCTAATAAAAATGATCATAGAATTGCGTTTAAACTGTAACATCAATCACATGCACAAAAGATTTCTATTTTACAATTTATATAAAACTTCTTTTTAAAGGTGTGTGTGTTCAGTATAATACTCACTCAGCTATTTAACAATCTTTGTGCTATAAAGTCTTTGGGGAAAACCCATCATAATAATTAGACCTCTAGTGTTTTGTCCTTGTTCACCTGCTGCTGGAAATCAGCATCACAATCGCAGCACAGACTCTGAAGAAGAAAATAAGAAAATGGGTTTAATTATCAAAAATGTATCATATATTTACACGTTTTATGGTGTTTGTACTGGGTTTTTATGTTGATGGTAAGTGGTGTAATTACAGGCTATGAACAGTAGGTGTAATTTTAGTTTAATTTTAGGTTTAAGTTCTTAAGTATTTAAGTATAAACATTGATTGTGGTGTTTTACAACATTCTTACAGTTAAACAGAAATCTGTTGATTTATGATAAATGGTAATTAATTGTCTGTCTTATTTTTGTTTCACAGACAGCTATGATCCTGAAGCGTATAATCCGGAGTCTCCAGCCATCACCGGAGCTGGTCGAGTTCAGTACAGACAGTTTATTCCTCGTATTCAGACCCAGAGACCAAACTTAATCGGACTGACATCAGGAGACACGCAGAGCTCGAGGTATCAATTTTTCAAAGCCAAAGAGCTCTCTAGCTTGTTTCCTTTTATTTTATTAAATGCAGGTTGTTTATTTTGAGCCGTATATGTCTGGGTACACGCACTGCTCTGTGATATTGTGCTGTAGTTATTAAAATGTCAGTGTTAGAAACTGTGTTTTTGTTTGTCTAGCTGCTAACATAGTCATCCAGACAGAGCCATTGATAAGCAGCGCCTCCTGTGGTGAGGGGAGACATATGGAAATTGACAGCAGGAAGAGACCTCTGGAAACTGGGAACGGGCCTCAGCCTAAAAAACCCTGGACTGACAAGTAAGTGATCATTATCATTAATTTAGCCATTAGAATTGGGCCGAATAATTAAATTGCCTGCCTTCACATGGTCTGTCACTCGCCACATCTGTTTTTTAGGTAACACAAAGGCACGTGGTGTAAAGCAGTGAGTTCTAGTCACTTTCTTCACTTAAAAAGAACCCAATTGTTTGCAGTTGTAGAGCAGAAAAGTTCTACACACTGTGTACCTCACAGTCTGATGATTTAGGGAGAAAATCTTAGATCCCTAAAGGCTTAGGGTGTGGGTGGGTGGGGGTGTGTGATACAGTGACAGAAGTTGCAATCTTCACATTGTATCAGTCATTATTTAATATGAGGAAATTTTCAAATAAATACACAATAAATGTTCCACAAAAAAGATAAATACTTGTCCCACTTTTTTTTCCATAGACAAAATTTCAACAATCAGCACAAGCCGGGCTTCATCAAGAAGAACCACTACTTCAACACCAAACTGGAAGTGCGCAGAATTCCCAGAGACCTCAACAACATAACCAAACTAAACGAACATTTCAGCAAGTTCGGGACCATCGTAAACATTCAGGTGCCCTTCAACACACATCACTTTGATAAACATGTTTCAGTTCACTGAAGACCAAAAAAATGAAAATTAAAATTTATATTCCTCCAAAGTTCATTTATTTATGTTTTATGAGTCTATAAGTAAAATATATTTACCTTAAACTGATAAAATGAAACTGCTGCTGCTGCTGCACAGTGATAGATTTTTGATTATTGGAGTTATTTTTGAACAGTGACATGTTAAAGTTTACATTTACAGCATTTGGCAGACGTTCTTATCCAGAGCGACTTACATTTATCAAATTTATACAACTGAGAAGCTGGGAATTAGGGCCTTGCTCAGGGGCCCAGCAGTGGTAGATTTGTGAATTTTCCACTTGGTCTGTATCACAGTGACATTAAAATAGTATGTATGTGTTTGATGTTGGTCAGGTGGTGTTCGGTGGTGACCCGGAGGCAGCCCTGATCCAGTATACAGCCAATGAGGAGGCCCGAAGAGCGATCTCCAGCACTGAGGCTGTGCTCAATAATCGCTTTATCAGAGTTTACTGGCACAGAGAGAACACACCGCAAAACCAGGAGCAGAACAACCAGAACAACAACCTTAACACACACACACCCTCTGTACACAAGGTCAGCACTGAAAACCAGCATCTATCACACACAAACCCACAGACATAGACTGAGGGACAGCGAGACGGAGACAGACAGGGACAGTTTCTGTGATTTTGTTTTAAAGATGTTTTTTTTTCTTTGCTGTGTTTATAAAATAAGATTTTAATCTGTTTCTTCTTCAGGTCATTAATAAGCCACACACACAGTATGTGCTGAATAAGAGCTTCCCAAAACAGCAGAGTTCCTCAGGAACCGGATCTGCAGCCAGTCTCCAGCCGCTCAGTCTCAGTCTACCCCCTCCAGAGTCAACGGTAACAAACACACACACTCTGAATGCTGATCAGAATGGTGTGTGTGTGTGCTGTGTCCAAAAGATGTTGATGTGCTTCACCTTTACAGACAGCTGCTCCTGCACTACAGAAAGCACTTTACCCACGGACAGTGTTTAAATCTGCCCCAAAAACACCAGCTAAAACCACCAAAGCCCTTGAGGATCAGGATGTTTTGAAAAAGAAGCAGGTGACCGTTTCCTTCAGCGCTGTAGAACACAGAGGTGCGAGTTCCTTTCCTGTCATTTAGTTCACCCTCCTCCTCTCTGTTCTTTTACAGGAGGCGCTAAAACTGCAGCAGGACATGCGAAAAAAGAAGCGCGAGATGCTGGAAAAGCAGATAGAATATCAGAAAGTAAGAATCTGTCTCACTCTGTGTGCTTTATTGGGGGAAAATTCATTTATCTAGATTAAAATAAAACATTTGTAATAAAGTAATGTTCATGATTAATTTAATCGTGTAAAGCTGCTTTGTGACAATCAGCATTGTAAAAAGCGCCAAACAAATAAAACTGCATTGAATTGAAATTTAATGCAAATAATGAAAGAAAAGAGAGTTTGTATCTTTATTTAAATGGGGTGCCTTTTGTTCAGTATTGTTAACAGGGGTGGGGGCTGGTGGCTAATGTTTTGGGGTTAATGGTGACCCAAGACCTTCTAAATTTTGATGAATTCTGTACAGCTGCTTTAAAACAATCCCGATTGTTAAATAAAGGTGACTTGAAATATTTTCTCCAGCCTATTAATAACATTTTGTCTGATAAATAAAATTTACAAAATGGCAGAAACTTTTGCTTTGGTGCAGGAATTCAATATCTGTACTGGGTGTTTTTTTTTTTATAGGTATTAATTAATCGTCTGGAGAAAAATCGTAGTATGAAGCCAGAGGAGCGAGCAAACATCATGAAGACTTTGAAAGAGCTCACCGAGAAGATTTCTCAGCTAAAGAACGAGATCAGTAACAGCAGTGTATCTCCGTCTGCCGGCGGTGTGGCTCAGCACAAAACCAAAACAGACGTATGTTAAACAAGTGTGTGTGTGTGTGTGTGAAAGAGAGAGAAATTATTGCTGGAATGTTGTGTTTTTTTATCTGTAAAAGTTTTTCTGAGTTCTGAGTTTCAATTGAAGGCGCAGAAGGAGCTGCTGGATGCAGAGTTGGACTTCCACAAAAAGCTGACGACAGGAGAGGACACCACAGACCTGAAGAGAAGACTGGGACAGCTGCAGGTGGAGGTGAGACACCACCCCATCCCGTCTGCTCACATCCTGCTCAATTAATTACTCCCCCCACACTTCTTTACACTGCATGTCCACTTCAGTATTGATTTCAGTTCAAGATTTTTTTTCTTTTCCAGGCGAAGCGGCTGGGACTGCTACCCGGAGGCCGTGCTAAGCCACCAGTGAGTGTGAGTAGAAGCCGAGGTCGAGGCAGAGGGCGGAGTGGACGGGGCAGAGGGGCTCCCAGCCACATGGTGGTAGATCACAGACCTCGCACTCTCACTATCCTAGGAGTCACACGGGAGGAGAAGGAGGAGCTCATGCCTCACTTTGTGGTAAGAAGCAAAGCTTTAGATGGATAAGTAAGGCATGGATCTCGGCATGCTTTAATTTATCACACATCCTTTTATCCCACAGAAATTCGGAGAGATTGAAGAGCTTCGTGAGCAGGACGCTACCAGTGTTGTGCTGACCTTCAAAACTCGCAGTGAAGCAGAAAACGTAATGATGCTTCAGCTCATCTGCATCATTTACTCAGGAATAATATTAATATTTCAATCCAGTGCTTAAATAAATCTGTTAACTTTTTATTCATAAAGTCACATTTTGTTTAGGCTGCAAATCAAGGGGCAAAGTTCAAAGGTCGGATACTTCAAATCTCCTGGTACAAACCCAAAGCCCTGTCTGTCCCGAGTGAGCCTGAAGAACTGGAGTCAAAGGAAGAGATGAATGCGGTACAACACACACATGGGACAAGAAAATGCAAGAGCCGATTTTGTCACAATAAAAATATTGATAATAGTGTTAAATTGTTGTTGGTGCAGGAGTCTGTGAGCCCTTTTCTACTGCCGGAGGAGGAAGAGGAAGATGACGAAGACGATGATGATTATGAGAGTCGCTCGTGGAGGCGATGAAGTCCAGATGTTCTAATGGCCCTTTGACAGAGTAAATTACAGCCTTTAAAAGAAGCTTATTGAAGTCTGTAACTTGTTTAAAATCTAAACTGCTTTCCAGTATTTTTAGTGTGTTAACAGAAGAGTTGGAGTGTAATGGACAGCAGCTCTGCTAAACACACTCCAGCTGAATGTAAGAAGGAACGATATTTACTCTAAAACCTCAGTGAAATTTATTAAATTCGCTGCTGATAGAATTTCACTTCAATTTTCTTTCACTGTGATTGGACTTGCCTGCATCAGTAACACACTTAAAATCTGCCCAAAAACAGAGAAAGACACGAGAGACAGACAGAATTCAGTACGAACCCAACAGTTTATTTCTCCTCTAGCTTCCAAATTTGTGGTGCCACTTAATGTAAATATAAACTCGGACTTCTTAAATTAATTTGAAACCAAAAACAATATTTAAATTAGAGTAACATTATTATTATTATAATTATAAGGTTGGCTTTGCTGTCTCAGGTTTTAACAGTTTAATTTCTGTGTTGCAGTGAACAGCAAACTTTTTACAGGATTTCTGATCATTTGTACAGTTTGTAAATGGTTATTGTAGTAATGACTGTTTGATTGTTTTAGCCTTTAAAAAAGGCTTAATGTTTAGATCGTTCCCTCGTCCGAGCCGCTAAGTTACTTAACCTGCTGCATTTAGAGATTAGAACATTTCACCTCGAAAAGCTAAATCTAAGTTTTGGGCTTATCGGTTAAATTGAGTTGACGGATGCTTCCTGCTCGCTCCAACACCTCACTCGTATAAAACCTTACTGTAAAGTGGATTTCAACTTTATTATTCTTTATATATTTGAAGTTAATAGATGTATTTTTCTTTTTTCTCTGCTTGTAAAAATGGATTTCAGACACTGACCGTTACTAATAAAGCTGAAAGAATGGATGAAAATCAAGATAAAAAATAATTGGATGAAATATGAATAGAACAACCACTAAAAAAGATTTTATGATCCATTCCATTAATAAGTGTCTGAGTCGCTGGTCCTGTGTCTTCTTTCTGTGTGTGTGTGTGTATCGCTTTCATTACACTGCTATTCACAAAAAAACTGCTGCTTTAATGCACTGACATAGAGACAGGCTTTAGGTGTTTTGGGGAGGGAAGCCGTTTTATTGGTCTGGTTTTCTGACCAATGAACAACTTCATGGGCAGTGTTAAAGCAGTGCTAAAGGTGTTGGACTGATGGTGTGTGGTGAACCACAAGAATCACAAAGCCAAAGTTACCATTAATTGAAGGGTAAGGGTATTAGTATTATTAAAAATAAAATACTGTTATTACTGTGGCTTCCACGTTTACTTTTTTCAGTAAAATTGCTTAATTATATAAAAGAACCAGAACAATCACAAGGTGTCAGATATTCGATAAAAAACGATTTAGTTTCACTGACTGAATCACAGACCACAAACACTGAAAGTGTTAAAAATTTAACTCGGAATGTTGTGCCGTCAAATTCAGACGTTTTTAACGGATTTAAGATTTAAACACATTAACGTTCTTCTCTTCAACACCGACAGGCCACGTGAGACACATTTCATTTACAGCATTTGACAGACGTTCTTATCCAGAGCAACTTACATTTATGTCTTTAATACAACTAAGCAATTAGGGGTTGAGGGCCTTACTCAGGGGCCCAATAGTGGTAGCTTGGTGGAGCTGGGAAGCAAACCCACAACACCTTAATTATGAGCCACCACTCCCCCTTAACTGACGGTTCACCTGTTGTTAGAACTACAGAGTCGCGTTTAACCAGCAATCAATTAAAAAAGTTCAGTGAAACAGAAACTCGCACATTATCTCGAAATTTTTTTTCGTTTACATAAAGAGTATTTGGCAGACGCCCTTAGCCAGAGCGACTTACACTGATTTACAGACTTACACTCTATCTAATGCGATTAAGTATGCGGGTTAAGGGCCTTACTCAAAGGCCCAGCAAAGGTAACTCGGTGGAACTAGGAATTGAACCCACAATCTTTTGGTTAGCAGTCCAACACCTTAGAATTAAAAATTTGAAATGTACCAGCATTTTAACTGAAATAAGTTTTTTTCGTTTCTGCTCTGTTCTGGAGTTGGCACTTGACTAACTGGAGCCCAGGTCAGGAAGCAGACAGTCTGGCTAAACCGTCCGTCTGCTTGAAGATATGACACTGTAGAGACTGTGTCTGTTCCCCGAACTAGAAAATACAATAAACATCCAAATCAACTTAATCGAAACAATTTAATTGATGTTCGACAAATAAAAAATTTATGCAACACAGAATTTACTGAATATCAGGTCCCTTTCTGCGAAAGTGCTTTTGTAAACGTGATCAAAATATGAAAAAATAAATATGATCACTAGTTATAATCTAGATGTGCTCTGTTTGATGGAAACCTGGCTAAAACCAGATGATTGTTATTTTAAATGAGTCTACATCCCAAAATTACTGTTATAAACGTGAGCCGCGTACAAAAGGTAAAGGCGGAGGGGTTGCGTCAATTTATAATAATATTTTCAGTGTTTCTCAGAGAGCAGGTTTTAGGCATAAATCATTTGAAGTAATGTTGCTTCATATAACATTACCCGGAGAAAAACATGCTCATAATAAATCTCCTGTAATGTTTGTACTGGCTACCGTATACAGGCCACCAGGACACCATATAGACTTTGATATTTGTGATTTTCTAACAGAGTTATGGCTGGCTGCAGATAAAGACTTAATTGTTGGTTTTATTTTCGTCTAACACCTGAAACCGAAGATATAAATACATTCAGACTGATTAATGAGTGATATTAAGATGTGGAGACTTTCAACCAGCAGAACAAAACAATTTCTAATTTTAAAGCAAATCAATTTCACTGCTTTTACTGTCATTATTAGTTTCAAACACTTTACATTTTAAATAACTTCCAGTGAACCGATTATCTTCTGCAGTCTGCAGCAGGTCCTGTGTACAAACTCCTGAGGAGACACATCACCAGGACGATGCCCACTATTAGAACACACAACCTTTTCAGGCATTTTTAACTTTTATTGAAGATGTTAGATCAGCAAAGACATTTAGATCAAAATCATCATTCTAATATACTGCTTAATAATCAACTGCGATTAAAGCTCTGATTGGTCTTTCAATATCTTCAAACACAAAAGAAATCAAATAAAATTTTATATGTTATGATCCTTTTACTGGCTGCACAGTCGAAAATCAAATAATTTTGCGAATATTTTATAAATTGTTAAACAATTTATTTTTCTTTCATTTATAGAAGTGCGGATTCATATCAGCATGTAAATCTTTAAATATATTTATTTTCAACATTGCAATGAATTTATATTAGTAACACAAAACCTGATTAAGGATTGAAATTAAAATGTGTTTTTTTTGGACTCCTGTGACTCATTTTGTCTAATTTGTAATGGACTGGTTGTCTTAGTAAAGTATGGGCTTTTGCACAATTTATCAGATGTTGTAAAAAAGAATGAAGGATTATTTCATCTCCAGTCCCGGGAGCAGTGCAGTTTATCTGTAGAAAAAAAACCCATCAATGACTTCATATATTCAAAACCTAAAAAATAAACAGCCCAATTAAAGGAAAAGAAGATAAAATATAAATTAAACGCACCCTTTTACTGTGGACGTTCAGATACCTGAACAGTTTATTAACAGTGCAGTTTGGAGGAACTCCCATAAAGTTCAACATAGACAGAAGTTTCTCAGCCTGACAAAAAAACGTTTCCTAAAAACAGTGAAAAGTTAAGATAGAATCTGTCAGCAAACAAAAAGAACAAATGAATTAAAAATTAACAGGATGATAAATGAACAGAAACATGACAGTAACAGCAAAATTTAATGAAATAACCAAACCCTGATGTGTGCGTGTGTAGTGTCTCGTCTCACCTCACAGTCGTTTGAGCTATTCTTTTTAAGATCTTTCACAAAGACGGACCTGAACTTGTCCTAGAAAAACACATTCATGTGAAACAGGTTGTAATTCCTCTCGGTATGTTAAAGATCCTGAAGAAACAGATTCTTACCTCCTTCAATGTTATTGAATGAAAACATTGAGCTTCATGTATTACAGTCTGAAAATCTTTTAAAGCCAACGTAGCAGCAGCGGCGGCTAAAAGCATGAACACAGCCTTCATCATGTGTAGTGAAATACAGTTAAGGTCTGATTTTTCAGGTTGTGTTTGTAATCTGCACACGCACTTCAGTCAGATTATATAGGCACATTAAAGGCGGAGAGAAAGACTCATGTTCTTGGAAGCTGTTTGCACTGTAAGCATTTATATTAGAAAACTCATCCTGTACATAAGCGATCTTCGATAAGATGTGGTTAATTTGGTCAAAGATTTGTGCTGAATTCTGTGAATAATGGAAACAGAGTTTAATGATCGTAAAAGATTTTACATACAGATACAGGAGTTAAAATCTCTTGACCATGTTTGGTTATGTGAATTTATGTTAGTTGTCAGTCAGACATTTTTGATTTATGAAGCACATTTTAAAAGAACAGATTTTGGCCAAAGTGCTGTATAACATGTAGGTAAAAGCCCTTCTAACAGCTGGCACTGTGGTGTAGTGAGTTACAGCACCAAGACCCACATGTGCAATTGTGCTCCGACGACCCTCCGGCGTCTCTTCCTTGAGACATTTGTTGCCCGATATAAACTGACAGAGCAACTTTAAATATATATCGTTTTATTAAATTAAAGGGGAAGTGGTGGCTCATGGTGTTGGACTAATAACAGAAAGACAGGGGTTTAATTCCCAGCACCACCAAGCCACCACTGTTGGGCCCTTGAGCAAAGCCCTTAACCCCCAATTGCCCAGTTGTATAAATGAGATGAATGTACGTCGCTCTGGATAGGAACATCTGCTAACTGCTGTAAAGGTAAATGTGCGTTTATGATTTCTTGGACGCGACAGGTGAATTTGACTGCAGTGCCGATTAACAGGATAAAAGCGAGGATGAACTTTAAATAGTGAATAAATAGTGGACTTTAATTTAGTGAATGAAATAATTAAGTGAAGAAGTGAAAGCACAGCCTGTAGATTTACTTTATCCAATGTTTAATGGAGTTAAATACATTTAGTAACTCATCAGTAATCATAAATGTACAAAGTGATCAATGAAGAGTTTCTACAATAACATTTCTGTACCAGTGAAATTATAACAAAAACAAACTTTTAGTAAAACATTTATTTTTACTTTCACACACACACACACACAAACTTAACGAGTCAATTTGCTTTTGATCCTTCAGGGCTTTTAATTTCACCTGTATTCAGATACACACCTGAAGGTTAAATCTTCACCCCAGCGCGCGCGTGTGTGTGTTTGATGTTAAGTGTATTAGTGCAGGTGGCTGTTGAGAGACGTGATGTTACACTTCCTGATCTCCGAGCACTGCTCCTGGTTTTTTTTAATCCTGTAGAAATACTCCATGTAGTTAGAGCGACCCAAAAGCTCCACAAAATCTTCATCGTGGGTGATGATGAGCAGCTGAAAGTTACGCTGCCGAGAGCGGTTCTTAATGATTCTGCGTTGAGAAATAACAGCAGACATCACAAACATTATACAAACAACCTACGAGAAACAAGCGCAATCCCGAAAAACAAAGGAACTTTCTGTTCTCTTGCTCAGAAATCATGGGATGGAATTTAAACACCACCACAGAAATGTATAGAGACGAGAACTTAACACCCATCAGCGTTTAGTACTTTAAACAATTTCTCACATCAGCTGTCATAGAGCCACATACCCTAAGAATATCTCTCCCTACCCTCTTGCTCCCTCTCAAAATCTCTTCTCTCCGTCAGTCTCTCAGTGTGTCCATCATCAGGCTATTTAATGTGGAAAAACTGACTGATTGGAAAATAAGGAAAGAGATTTATTAAACTGCATCCCTCCATCCATACATTCACTTTATATGGAAGTGGTAGCGCAGTGGTTAAGTTGTTGGACTTCTAACTGGAAGACCGCGAGTTGGATTTCCAGCACCATTAAGTTATCACTGTCGGGCCCCTGAAAAGGCCCTTAACCCCCAATTGCTCATTTATATAATGAAATAAATGTAAGTCGCTTTGGATAAAGACATCTGCTGAATGTGTTGTGCACTTACTCCACCAGGGCATGTGCTAAAGACTCGATGTTCTCTCTGTCCAGATTGGTAGTGGGTTCATCTAGTGCGAGGATTCCACAGTTCAGACAGAATGTCTCTGCCAAAGCCAGCCGGATGATGAGCGAGGCCAAAACCTGACAAAAGAAATAAAATAAATTAAAAATAATGTCATTAACTCAGCTACAGGAACTTACATTCTATTGTAGATTTATGAGTCTAGCACACAGGCACACCTTCTGTCCAGCACTGCAGCGTCCACGCATGTCTAAAGCAGTGTCTCCTTTTACCATGACCACTCTGTAGTTGTAGGTTCTTCTCTTTGCCCCAGCAGAAGCATTTTCATCCACGTCAGAGCGGATCTCTACGTATTCAATGTCTAAAACGAGACCATGATGCACACAGAAGAGACGTGAGGGACAATTTATTCAAGAGACTGCATATAATGTAGTCAATTTAAAAATAAAATCCTTTACTGCTAATCCTTCCATCAGAAGATAATTCATAGGAAGTAATTTTGAAGACCTTGTCCACGGTATGTGCTCCTCCACAGGTCTCGAATGATTTTGTTGATCTCTTCCATCTTCATACTGTGGAACTTCATAATTGTTCTGTTAAACAACATTTTGAGAACATTTTAGATTTTAAAAAGACAAATAATTCCATACACAAGTGATCCTGTGAATTTTAACGAGTACAGCTGTGTATTAGCAAGAACCTCGTAATACAAAGCACACCTCGATACAACACAACAACATGGTACAATAGAACGTGGCAGAAGACAATACACCACAATTTAAAAAACAGCTTTTCATTAAATATCAATTTCAACGCAAATCAAACGCATAAAACTATTTAAATGCGTGTCGATACTACAGGTTAGATACAATACATACAATACACGTAAAAATACCTCGTAAAAATACCTGGGTAAACCTAATAAACCGTAATAAAACCCTTTTTCTGGAACTGAATAACCTTAAGGTAACCTAGACTTTATAACAGCCAGACCCTTTTAATCACGACACATACCTGAATCACAATCAGCCAGTTATACTTTAATAAAATGGCACAAACTGACATCAAAACTTTTAACTGTACTTACAATAGTTAATCAACAGGCAAACAGACAAAAGAAAGCGAAAATGTTTTACGATGTTCTTTTTTCTATATTTATGAACAGGATTTTGTGATACTGACAAAATAATTCTGACTTAAAAACAGAAAAGCAGATGAATTGCAATAATCAAGAGTCTGATGGATTCAGCAGATAAGAACTGCCAGAATAAGTGGAGGGAATTTTATATCAACATCTTTTCAGTTCTACAGCGACACATGAAAAAGGAAATGCTTGAAAAATGCATTTGTGGTTAAATGAGGCTGATATTTTATCAAAACAATACCAAAGATAATGAAAAAAAACCAAACGGAAAATAAGATCTGTGACAAGTCAGCATGTTCACATCCAACCCTCAAAACCAAAAGTCACTTAAAATATTAATGATATACATTTTATATGATTTAATTATGAACTCTAAAAACCTCTGATTACATTTCTGACCCTCTCGAACGGTAATAAAGATGTCTGATTATTTCTGTGTTTTCAGTAAACATAAGCAAACATGATGGAGGAACCCCATCCCCTGTCCCTTCCCCCATCCCCTGTCCCTGCCCCTTCCCCCATCCCCTGTCCCTTCCCCCATCCCCTGGACCAGCAGGCAGATGTGGCAAGGTGTCCAGCATCTCAACAACCTACACAAGGTCAACCTAGGAGCTGTTGCTAAACCTCTTCTTTGCTGTGGAGTCACCAGAGACAGCTACAGTACAACCCACGGTCCACAGCAGCTTCACTCTGGAGCATGAGGTCAGGTGCATACTGTAGGCCTTTAACTCCAGGACGGCTGTGGGACCCAATGGCGTAACAGGAATGTGTGCTGAAGGACTATGCAGACCAGCTGGCTGGAATTTTCACCAGAATTTAAAACTGGTCCCTGTCCCACCCTGCTTAGTCCTCCACCATAATTTGACTTCCTCTTCCGCATGATGGAGCTTTAGTTGGTATCAGCAGATGTTAAGGTGGATTGTGTTTACTGACGGTGGTTTCTGGAATTTTCCCTGGGTGCCTTTAATAATGTCAATCACAGAATCATGCTGATGAGTGATGCAGTGCCGTTGGAGGACCCAAAGTCCAACATGGATCTTTGTTCTCGTCCCTTACACGTACAGTTTTATTTAGTTTCTCTGAATTGTTTGACGATGTTATGCACTTTAGATGACGAGATTTGCGATTTGCCATTGAGGAACGTTTTTAAATTATTCTGCAATCTTTTTTCGCAGCTTGGACGGCTATTCTCCTTAAAACACATGAAAATGTAGTTTGAATTAGGGGAACAGCCCTCTTCTGGCTCAAGTCTTATTTGACCGCTTGTTATTCATTTGTAAATGTCAACTGTGACCTCTCCATGTTTACTAAAGAAACGTTTGGTGTTTATCAAGGTTCTGTTTTAGGCCTGCTGTATTGGTTCCCTATATGTGCTACCTGATGAAACTCATTTATATGTTTTAGTATAGTCAGATGAGACACAGTAGCTTAATAAGATATGCTCAATAAAAGTGCCTAAAGGACATGAACACAAGGAGCCAGAAACAAGCGTTCTGATTACAGATGAACACTCTGCTGCCGACGACAGACAAACAGTAGAAGCTGCTGTTTTCACCAACAACATTTTAAATGAGAGGTTCACCTGTAATCAGACTTTAACTGATTTCTAAGTTTTTCTGCTGTTTCCGATTCTGTTCAGATTTAAAAAAGGTGTGTATACAGGACGTTATCTACAATGAGTGTCTCAGGTTTATTCATTGGGGATAAATACAAATGTAATTTTACACTGTGTAATATTTATATTTCTGTAAAACTGCTCACCATTTAAAGCATTAAACCAAAATTCGACTTTAAAATTAAATTATTAGTTATATTTCTTTAGCTTTGCCATTACATAATACTAAATATTTATTAGACACTTACTGATCCAGTGCTTTATAGTAGATGTCCAGGTCCTTGTTTGCCAGCTCAGTGGTCCTCATGACTATCATTTTGTCCCGAAATCTTTCCTCGGCCTGACAGTACTGATCTTCACGTAGTTCCTTACGAAAATGAAGAATCTCCTCTTCAAATCCTTTCTGTCGCCCCACAGCCAAACTCCGATTCTTCTTCAGGTCCTCCAACTTGCGCTCCAACTCTCGGCGCTCACTGACCAAACCAAAGATACAACACAACAACGTCAACACCATCTAGACACTAGTCTGGAGTTTGGCAAATAAAAATATATTTTAACTCTCTCTGGACCATTTGAAGTAATTACTGATTTCATGTCTCTCGTTGCTCAGAAAAAGACATTTCTACCTAGCCTCAAAAAAACTACACCCACAAAACATTAGAAAGTGAACGATTTTCAACCACAATGCCGTGTGCTATAAACGTTCTTAGGAATAAAGACTAATTACTTGCGCAGCTCCATGACCTTCATGTTGCCCATTTCCTTCAGCAGAACCTGCCTTCTTCTGGAAACCTCCTTCAGCTCCTCTACACGCTTTCTCAAAGTCAGATTATCTTGAAGCCAGCGTTCCTGGACCTATGAGGAGACATTTTAATCCTTATTTCTCTTTTGCTATAACCACACACACCTATGCAAAGAACTCTGACACACAATTGCACAACACACACAACTAGTTCTTTGTATTTCTGGAAAGATGATGTTTAGTGAAATTGCCTCTACCTTCTGAGTGTCTATATCTTGCCGAATGTTGCCGATGTCCTTGTTAATTTTCTCTCTTTGTTTCTCAGCTTCAGTCAGCTGAGCATTAATCTCCTGAAGTTCTTTCTCTTTTTGCTACATAAGAAAATGTACTTTAAAAGAATTTAAGTGTAATTGAATGTAATAAGAAAAGATAATAGAGTAAATCTCATACCTGCTTGTATTCATCTTTGCCTTCTTCAATGTATTTGTTAATTTCTTTTTCTAAAGTGACCAAACTTCTGACTCTCTCTTTGATAGCATCAATCTACAATAAATTTAAAAAATGTAATGATGAAAAAGAACAAACGTTAGTACACTATCAGTGTCACAGTATTCATTTGTTTTTATAACTCCTTATAGAGTTTAGTGAAAAGATCGATACAGACTGAAACAGTAAGCACCTAAAACCTGCTTTTAGAAGTTTCATTAAGCCCAAAATCCATGCTAAGCTCTACTGACACTGTTGTACCAATTTACATACCAAGCTCAACTTTAGGCATCATGCGGAGATCAAGACTGTCTGCTTCATTCAGAATATTCAAAATAAACAGAAGGTTCTGTACCTTCTCCTGCCACTCCCGTTGTTTTTGCTTTCTGCGCTCAATCAGATCCTGCTTTTCAAGCTGGAGTTTCTCTAAAGTGATGGCCAGTGGAGAAACTTGCTCTCTAGCATCCTACAACACACACATGCCAAGTTTATTAGAACTAAACAAAAACTCTGTTTAAAATTCTTCTTACCCGTATGTCTCTGCTCAGATCCTGAATTTCAGCACTAAAATCCACACACTGCTCCTGCAACTGCTGCTGCTTCTGCATGTTACTGGAAATCTGAAGCTTTTCAGCTCGGATCTCATTCACACTACTCTTCAACATCTGTATCTGCTCCTGCTGGTCCTGGATGAGTTTGCGTTTAAGCTCCATCTTACTGCAGGCTGAGATCAGAATGATTAGGGTAAAATTCACTTTACTCCACGGATATTTATGGATGGAGAATAAAAATGTTTATTTTAGTTGCAGCCCTGTGTTTATGATCTGAGTGATGTTGGATGATTTTTCACACCAGTGTCAAGACGATGCTGGACTTCCTGTTTCTCTTGGCTGATGTGCTGCAGGGTGCGGCTCAGGTCCACTCCCTGAAGCTTGGCTGTGTGCTGTGTGATCTTTCTTTCCACATCCTTCAGATCCAGCTATGTTACAACCAAACAAACATTTCAGTTACACCCTCAAAACAATTATAAACATCTTTATAAAAGATATAATTACCTGTTTTGTATGTAAAACATTGAACTTCAGAAATATGAACATTCTAACTACTACAATCATTCACTAACAGGAGGTTGGGACACTACAGGCACTGAGCAGAACATAGTTAAATACCATCGCACCGAAATAACTGAAATGAAAATGAGATTTATGGATGAACTGAAATGGTTGTAATTTCAGAGTGATCTAAGACCTGGTAGCGGTCCATGAGGGAAATGTCCTGCAGGCAGGCTTTGGCCGTGTCCTCCTCAGACATCAGTAGAGACAGCAGACTCTCTTGTTCCTCGATGTCTCTCTTCAGTTTCTCTAGGTCACGGTTTACACTCTGCAGTTTATTTCGTAACTCTGGTAGATCCTTCTCATGTAGCTCTGCAACAGTCTGCCTATGTAACAGGACACAAAAACCAAGATAGTATTTTTAAAGAATTAAGAAAACCTCTAACACACCAATGTAGCTTTAATACAAAGAGGGTGGGTATAAATAGCTCGAATGGAAAAATCTAAACCAATAAACCAATTTTTTTTCTTAAAATAAAAAAGCTGGCTCTTTGTAAGAACATGTGGGGGCAGACAGGCTGGGTTTATGATATTATACAGGCCAGCGAACAGCCGTTTACGCGCATGACCTTCGGGTCAAAGGGAACATACTGACCTGACTGGGGTTTAAGGGCTATCATGTCATCCCGCTTGTGCTCTTTTCTCTTTAAGTCCTGCTCTGTGGTTTTTAGCTTGTCCGGCACAAGACGCAGTTTAGACTGCATGTCATTAATAACATCCTGAAGCTCTGCCTCTGAGGGGAAAACACGTTGACACACCGGGCAGCACGGCTCACCTTCCTCGGTCAGCTGGCCGATGAACTGGGTGTACACGGCTGTGGCACCTGCCAGCATTGCTAAGGAAACAAAAAAAAACAAAATCTGAGATGCAAAATTTAGACAGGAAATAAGGAAAATAGAACAGATATAAAATTCTTTTTCTAATCTTTTTTTATTTTAGAATAATACATTTATAGTATAGTAACTAGAATTTACTAGGAATGGGCTCCAGGAGATCCCAGTAACCCTGATGAGTATAAACACAATAGTAAGGCTGTCAAAATTATTATTAGAATTAATATAATTTGATCTAACCGTGATCGTTAAATCCAAACGCAATTATTGCACAATTTTTAGCCACAAAGGCAGGAGGAGGAGGACACCCTAAACAGGTCACTAGTACATCACAGGGCGCACACACACACACACACACACACACACACACACACACACACACACACACACACACACACACACACACACACACACACACACACACACACCTTTAGAAACACCAATCAATCTAACATACATGTTTTACAAATATGGAGTAAACCAAGCACGGGGAGAACATGCAAACCTTACACAGAAAGACCCCTGCAGGGGAATCAAACATTTACATTTACATTTGGAGCATTTAGCAGACGCTCTTGTCCAGAGCGACGTACAAGAAGTGCTTTAAGAAACCCGAGAGACCTTCTCACTGTGAGGCAGCAGTGATGAACACTAAACCACCATGCTCAATTGTTTTTTAACCAATAATTAATTGTTAAAGCCTCAAAACAGGCAAAAAAAAAAAAAAATCCTAATTGCAATTTTTTCTTTTACAATTAATCGTTACCCAAATTTGATAATCATGACAGCCCTGGACAAAAGATAAATGGATGGATATTAGGAATGGTATAAATAACTAAAAACAATTTCTCAAGTAAAAGGAATTTATTCTAAAATCATAACCACATTGATATTCCACAGCAGACCTCTCTGCTTGGAGCACTTCTCCAGCTCGTCCTGTAGTTTGCTCAGATCAGATTCAAAGTCCTGGCTGCCACAAACGTTGAAGAGTTTCTCCTCATAGCTGGTTAGCTGTTGTTCTTTGCGTCGAATCTCAGCTGTACAGTGACTCTTGTTCTGCTCTTTGGAAGCCAATTCCTTACTAACACAGTACAGACAAACAGTGAAAAAAAAGCTCAATGAAAGATGAGGAAAAAAACAAACGCTTTACAGGTCTTTGCCACAGGTCTGAGCCCACACCCTTCAGACTAGCAGTCCAACGCTTTAACCACTGAGCTACCAGCTGCCTCTAACCTTAACTTGAGTATACTGTACACTGTGTGTCCAAATTTCTAGCTCCAATAAGAATGAAAGCATTATTCCTTTATTAATATTCAAGCGGAATTCTGTAAAAGTTGGAACTAAATAAATTAAAAACCATATAAAAATCACATTAGCCAATATTTATTCACGATATAACAAATTTTTTAAATATTGAGTTTAAACTGTCTCAGTTTAACAATGAGCTCATGTTAAATTTGATGCCTGCTACAGGTCTGAAAATAGTTGGGATGGGGTGTGTTTGTTCTGAATAGAAGAGGAGATTCTACACCATGATAGTTTGAAGACGTCTGGACATCAAGGTTATGCGTTTCTGGAGATTTGGTGCTAGAATTTGGTCTGATTTGGTAGCGTTGTCTGATTCCGGTTTCCAGCTGCTGAAAAGTTTGTGGTCATTGATGTAATTTTGGTTTAATGAGGCTCCAGACTATTACCAGTCTATAGGTAGAAAATCTGGACTGCAGACAGGTTTCATTCAGCACTCTGACTCTTCTACTACAAACTCATGCTGTTGGAATAGCTGCAGTTTGTGGTTTTGTCCTGCTGAAATACACAAGGTCTTCGGGGGACATATGTTCCTTTAAAACCTTTAGATACCTTTCAGCATTCTTGATGTATTCAAAACATGCAGTCTGTCCAAACCGTCTGCACTTATACACCACGTACCATCAGAGATTCTAGATTTAGAACTAAACACTAATAACACACTACTTACATCTAATACACTAATTACTTCAGACAGACTCCGTCCCTCTTCACTTCGGACAGACTCCGTCCCTCTTCACTTCGGACAGACTCCGTCCCTCTTCACTTCGGACAGACTCCGTCCCTCTTCACTTCGGACAGACTCCGTCCCTCTTTAACGCATTCCTTTAATAGCTTATATTACAGACCTGATGACAATTAGTTACTAAATGTTTTTCCAGCTGAATCTTTTAATTGTATTGCTGTTTTTCTGTCCAACTATTGAGACTTGCAGCAAGCATCATATTTGAAATGTGCTCATTTAGTGGATAAAAGTCTGAAATTTCTTAGTTTAAACATTTATGATTTTATGTTCTATTGTGAATAAAATATTGGCTCAAAGTTAATATCGTTTTTATTTAATTCAAATATTTAAAAACTTATTCCAACTTTTACACTTACTTGAGCTTACTCAGTTTCTCTCTGATAGAGTTGACCTCTTTAGCTTTGCTATAAATCCAGTCCTCAAGCTCTCTCTTGGTGGGAAAATGGCCCATGAGGGAAACCAGTTCTTCATTGTGCCGGGATTTGATTTTTCTTACTTGATCCTCTTTATCAGTCTAAAGGTCACAGTTAAAGTTTAAATATTTCACATTAATATTTAAGTCAGTAAAGAGATTTTTTTTGTTGTGTTGATATTAGTAAAGAGTGATTAATGGGTGGAATGTGAATGTTCTTACTTTATCTTTCTTCAGCATGTCCATTTGTGTGCGTGCTGTGGTGTGCATATTAAGGGTTTCCATTTCCCGGTCCAGTTTGCGCTGAGCCTGATCCAATTCCCCTTTTTCTCTCTGGAGATCCTGAACCTCCCTCTTCAGTTGGTCCACAGAGGAATCCTGCACTGCTTTTTTCAGATCGCGCTCCTACACACGGGTATAACGAAATTATATAAAATTTTAGTCTTCCCTGTAAGTAAACCATGTAATGTATAGATTTTTTTATTTTATTTTGATGTTTGGTGCATGGGTTCTTTACTGTAATGATCATCATCTGTTTAGAATGACTAGATAGTGCACATAAAATCTATTCAACAAATATTTAACATGAGAACTCAAAAGTTGATCATATAATGTTAGCTGGCTGGATAAATCAAGAGCAGCTGTGCTAAGGAAAAGAGTTATTCTACCCTGATTGTGTTGTTCGTGTGCAGCTGCAGTGTTGGTGTTATGCATTCTATAAAGACAGACATGCAGTTATACTTTTATTTCAAAACATTTAATCTAACTAACATTCTAAGTTATATATAACCTAGACGAGTTAATTGTAATTAATGGCCATTTGCTTCACTATTACAGAAGCAGAGTAAAAACCTGCGGTAGAGAAACGATGGATAAAGGCGTACTGCTTTGGTGAGCTCAGTCTCTAGCTCCTGAAGTCTGGATGAGGAACCTTCCAGTCTCTGTAGTTCAGATGTAATGTTCTTTAGTTCCTGCTGCTTCTTGGCCTGAATATCCTTCTTCAGATCAATGGTCCTCTCCAAGCCTGTCTTCTTATCACGCATCTCATCGATGTTCTGCTGTTTCTGCGTTTCCTTCTCCTGCAGGTCAATCTGGAATATTTATAGTTTAAACATCTAATTTTATAAAATCACAGTGATTTTACCATAAAAGACTATAGAAAAATAGATTTTTTTAAATTAATTGGCATTAATTCTAATAATCTAGTGAGTTTGACATCATCCAGTGCTCCACAGTATTGTATCATGAGGGAACATCTCCAACATGCTTCTAGAGACTGACCTGCAAATCTACAGTACCGTATAGAACTGGTGTGTATGCTGTAAAATTAAGGATGGTGTCAAAATAACATCACAATCAGATTTTCGATCAATTAACTTCTATGAAAATGAAATGTGACCATGCTTTGCATTTCAAGCAGCCTTTTGGCCTTAGATGGTTTTGCAGGTCGGGTTCTTGAAGCTGTTTTTTGTGTATTTTTTCTTTTTCAGATGTTTACCGATTTTTAGCCAGTAAATAAATAATAGTGTTCTAATAATTTTTCCCACCACTGCATGTCTTTAAATGTTTTTTTACTTTCTATCAACTTCAGCCATCTGAGCTCAAACACTCACAGCTTTCTATGTTTTATTCAGAATGATTGAATAATAACCGTTTACCAGAATCCTGTTCAGTTCCTCTGCTTCTTGATCCTGTCTCTCTGTCACTTGTTTATGAAAGCTCTGGAGCTGTCTCTCACTGAAGGGAGCTCGGTCATATCCCTCCATTTCCAGGTAAGACGCTAACGATTTCACCTGAACATCTCTGTTCTTTATATGTAACGTCTGCTTGTCTGCTTCCATCTGCAGACGCCCTTTAAACAGTAGACAAACAAAATACTTCAAAAAAATAAAAAAAACCCAACAAAAATTAGCTTTAAAACAAAACATCTTAAGGCTAAAAGCAGCCGATACCAATTTAGGATAAAATCTTAAACAATGGGCGTGTCAGTCTTTAACTTATACCACCTACATTTTTGCTCCAAGATGTTTTAGCACTAAAATTAACTACAAATTAGCTACTCTATAAGATGTTAAGAGTAATGGAGAAGACTTCTCAATCACTAAAACCACACAAGCCACAAACTATCCGAAAATGGCCTGCAATCTGCCTCGGAACTTCAAGATCTCAGAAGCATTTAAAAAAGGGATCACCTTAAACACGAGGGTTATGTGACTGTTGTTGACCAACAAATCAGCCATGACTATTCTAGTCTGTTAATTATAAGGATGTCTACATACAAATCCCTTACAAGGAGCACACTTGTAAAAGTGATAATTAACCAAACATATACTTTTTAAACGTGCCAATTAACATTTTTATTTTTAATTCTTTATTTAACTGTGGCAATATAATATTTCGCTGTACAATACTTCTATGAATGAATCTCTGACAGAGACTCCTCCCCTATCAGCCAATCACAGCCTGAATCATCCTCCACAGCAATGAGGCCGACCCCTGCGTCGCTCTCAGAAACACGTCTCCCTACTCTTCGGTAAAGGTTAATCTCAGCGACTTTGCAAACAGGTTTTACCAGAAAACTTTAATTGCCATTTAAAAGATTGTTGTCATTGTTATGATCAAATGTGAACACAGGCTCTGATGACCAACATCCAATAAAGTAGATTTCAATTATTTCTAAAAATTGGAACATGCAGTTGGTATTTCTCTAAAAAAGAAAAATAGTCTGGTTTAAATCCTGTTTCAGTTCAAACCTTTGCTCTTAACATATATAACTAGGGTTGGGATTTACACCTCACCATCTTAACCGATTCTATAGTTGGTGGTGATAATTAAAATGTAACTAGCTGAAAGATCTACAGAACCCAACAGTCATTAAGAGGAGGCGATTAATACACACCCTGTTCAACTAGTAGGTCTGATTTGATGTAGTTCATCCTCTGACACTCACGACCCGCCCGCTCCAGATCACGCTGACATTCCGCCAGTCTTTTCTCTTTCTTCTTTACTGTGAGCTGGTGATTCTCATACATCTCCTGCAGCTGCTCATCTGAACCCTGAAACACCTACAAAACTAGTTAAAATAAATGTGTGAGAGTGAAAACAGTAAAAGCATCAAAAACATAATTCTTCATTTAATAATAGAAATTAAAATGCTTAAAAAATATTGCCCTGCAGTACATCAGCCAAAACGGTGTAAATAATACACTGGTCCACAATATTTTTTCCAGCTTTATCTGAAATAAAGTCTAACGAACATGTTACACACCCACATCAGCAGTAATGTTTGCTAAATGTTATATAGATAATTAAGCCACCAAATATTCAGACAAGACTAAGGAATAACCAATCATAGTGCAGAAACATAAACAAAAAGTAACTTCCTGTTGCTGACATTCACACGTGTTTCTCTCATCAGTATCTCTGCTGTGAAGGATGTCCAGGTCACTACAGATTAATTAACATTAAATGTTACCTGCTCCATCTTTTCCTCCAATTCATGGTTGTCATCTTCCATTTGCTTCTTTCTGCTGTCCAGAGCTTTGATATCATTATCCAGCTTCATGACATTTCCAAGATTGTCATCAATGTCATTTAACCGAAGCTAAAAAAAGAAACACACACTCGTGTGGAAATGGAGAAATAACACACAAACACACAAACACACACACACACACACACACACACACACACACACACACACACACACACACACACACACACACACACACACACGTTGGCAGAGGAGTGTATAAAATCATACTGATTCAAGTCAAAGGCTTGAAGATTAGAACATGATGGGCTGGATCGAGTATCTCTGCTGAGCTCTGCATTTTTTAAAGGTACTTTTGGGACATTTTTGCCTTTATTGATAGAACAGAGGGATAAAAGAAAGAGAGAGAGAGAGAGAGAGAGAGGTGGGACTGGAAGGGACCCGAGCCGGAATTGAACCCAGGGTCGCCGGAGCACAACAGCTTGCGCATGTGGCCTTAACCCACTACACCACGGCGGAGCCCTGAGCGCCGTATTTTTACACAGTTTATTTAAAATAGATTGAAATGAATTAAAGATCCTGCATCATGTCCTCAACCATCACAGTCTCACTGCAGCCTGTCTCACCTCCATGGGCTCGATTTGGTTCTCAATGCGCTGGACACTTTCTTTGGAAGCTGCTAGCTGGGCTTCTTTAGTGGAAAGCTGGTCCTTGATCTCCTGCGCCTTTTCTTTATTCTGCTTCAGATATTTTAACTCCATCTGACAGGATTTGACGATGTTAGTCTGCTTTAACCTTAA
>VCAZ01000306.1:7500-35000 GCA_005784505.1 Bagarius yarrelli | reverse complement strand
ATATTCTCTATCTAAGATTTTAGTCTGTAAACGTTTTTGACATGTTTGTACTCGGTAGAAGTTTAGTTAATGTTCAGAGGACACCGAATATTGTTTGTGTGGTTTATAGACTCCAAAACCCCCAGAGGTTAGAAACATGAGATGAAGCTAAAACGCACACATACAGTGATGAGGTTTCAAAAGGAAAGAATAAAACTCCACATGCACAAAATGATGTGCAACTCGATCTATGACATTGTATTTCTTTAATTGCGAAACTGTATAAAAATAGAAAAATACACTAAGGTTCATTTAGGGTTGATAATTTTGGTGGTATTTTGGTCCAAAAGTATAAAAATG
This sequence comes from Bagarius yarrelli, assembly GCA_005784505.1. NCBI lineage: Eukaryota > Metazoa > Chordata > Actinopteri > Siluriformes > Sisoridae > Bagarius > Bagarius yarrelli. The sequence goes on along the minus strand of VCAZ01000306.1, from coordinate 34,661 downwards.
TCTATTATTGATTATATCTTGATTATATCCTATTTATTTATTTATTTTATCTTTATATTTTATCCTGAGACATGCCCCAAAAATATTATATCATATATATATATATAATAAACTTAAATGACACAGTTAAAAAACAATAGCAAAACTAATTAAGGTGTTTAACGGAAAGACCTTTAACTAACTGAAGGTATAATAACTATTTAAATGCCATATAATCTTAACATTTGTTCCATGATGTCATGCAGGTGCATCTTGTGTTCAGTCATCCTTTGTTTTTTTATTTTTAATTTGTCTAAATAGCAAATTTTACATTTTTTTTTTATCTACAGTGCATTATATTTGTTAATTATTATTACAACATTCGTATTTGTATGGAGATTTAGACATAATAATTATCTTGATTTGCATTTTTTAAAAAAAGTTTTGTAATTACATGTAAGTGTTGTTTAATAGTAATTTATACGCTCATGTTATCAATATGCCATGTTACTATTTCCTTCCTCATTCTTACTCTGTTTATGTGAGTCTATATGCAGACACAATATTGAAGTGAGTAATTTGGGGTATTTAAACAGGAGGTCTAGACTTGATGTCCCATTTGCCCCTGCTTATTTACCCCAGCAGGTTAGAGTTCATCTTAAAAACACTCGCCGCAGAGCCATTTTAATCCACTGCAGATAAAAGTGACATAAAAATAAACAATTTTTTGTCTTTTTAAAAATTTTAAACATGATTAGCTGATTTGCTCGTTATAAATGTGTTGTCATGGAAGTTAAAATGTATTAAATTTAATTTCAGTGCTAGTTACTAGACCAAAATCCAAAATAAATTTATCAGAACTTTGGCATCTTATCAGAACCATCTTGTAATTCAGACCGCTATCATTTACTGAAGTCTTTGATATGTTTTACTATAAAACCAAATAAAGATTAATTTTAAAACTATTCAGTTTTATAGACATAAAAACCAAAAATTATTTTTACTTACGCAAGGAAGGAAATCCAAATAAAGAGTCTACACAGCTCAGAACTGGCCCGCTACAACACTGCCCATAACAGTAATATTAATAAAAAAGTTTATAACAAGCAATATAAATAGCAGTATTACAGATATTTCCTAAAGAATACGATAGCATATAAATCCTAACAGAAAGTTACAGAGAAAAGCAGTTTAAACAAGTGATCAACAATGTCAATAAAATTATAATATGCTGCCTTTTTTTCTTTTCTTTTTTTAAGGGGCATCTGGAGCTAATCAGCTGGTTTCCTGACTGGTTTTACAGTGAAAAATTATCTCCATATCAGGAGACATTTGAACTTGAAAGAGCTGAGCGGAGGCAGCAGAAGAAAACAGACACACCATTACATCTTAATAAAAGCAATTCAACGACACCAACATAAAACACTGTTACTATTCAGAAAGACTGTTTTTTCCCCCTTTTAGTGGGTCACAGGGAACCAGGTACTTGTTTACATAGAAAACCACCAGTATATTCATGTTTTTTTCCACTGAGAGGGTTTAATAGGCCATTTAATTGGACACACTTGTGGTTAGAGTTAAGGGGAAAGGCAGTAATCTAGAACCCTCCTGTCTATTTACACCAGCCCAACTGAGACTGACATCTTTCATTCATTAAACATAGTAAAGTTCTGCTCCAGGCTGCTCATGCAGGAAGAATCACAGTAATGAAGTGGCACCGCTGACACAATCTATAGCGTGTTAACTAAATATTCCATGTAGCATACGAGGAGGCTAAATGTTATAGCATTAATGCAGCTACACAAGCACAGAATTATTCTTCCTTCCTTCACTGCAATAATTAAGACTAATGAAATGAGACAACATTACTCATTATAATGTCACTTTAAATCAACCTTAATTATTTATAAACTACAGCACCTGTCACTGCATATACAACCTCTGCATTCACACTGTCAGGTTTTTTAAGCTAATCAAAACAGTTTCCTTCTAGAGGCCAAAATATATATTTTTTATTAATCGAGGCTGAGGATGTGGTGGTCAGTTTCTTACAGAATTTCTTGGCTACCAGCTCCTCATCTAAATGAGAATTCTGTTTTCCTCTTTCTGTTCTGTTATTTTCTCTATGTTTTGTCATACATGTCTAATAACTCTCGTGTTCTTCATCTGTAAGTGTCTGTCTACCTGTCTATCTGCCACTACAGTTAAGCAGGCTTTTTCTGTGAACCTACACAATGACCCAGATTTAGTTTGACAAGGTGCTGGAGGCTAAAGGGTGTGACGGGTCGGTGTGTATGTGTAATGTGTATGTGTGTGTGCGTGTGCATGCCGAGCCGCCAAACTGCCACAGTTTCTCCCCTGAGGAGAAGTTGCTTTTATCTCTCCGCTCACTGGCGCCTTTGCAAACCTCAGATTGTCTGTGAAATCAGCTCTCTTAATAAATACCAAAGCGGCTTGGGAACGGCCGCCTCACACAATCTCACCCTGCAGCTTTGGCTCGCTTACTGATGCACATACACACAAAAACAAATAAATGTCTTTTACATTTTTTAAGAGAAACGTTTATTTTAAAGTTTGACACGTGCACCAAGCTTGATGATTAAAAACAATTGAACACAGAGTCAAATATAATGAGTCGCTTTATACGATATTACTGAATCTTCTATCTAATAAAGAGTTTAGCAGAGCAGACATATAATGAAAAAAAATGATTTATTTAGTTGAACAGCTATCTTTATTATATTCTTCCAGAAATATATATATATATAATAAAATCAAAAAATAAATAGATTTATTTATTTAAACAATTTTATTTAAGTTTAAGAATAAAATCAACATTTACTAAAATTTCTCTCTTTAATGAGCAGTAACACTGATAGTTTCTCATTAGTAAATGTGGTGTATTTTAGTTAGCAATTAGTGATTTAATAAATTTAATAATAATTAATTGCTAACACTAAAAGATGTAAAGTGTTTTAATAATACTAATAAAATAATAAAAAAAAAGTTAACCTGCACTCTCTCTCTCTCTCTCTCTCTCTCTCTCTCTCTCTCTCTCTCTCTCTCTCTCTCTTTCTTTCTCTCTCTCTCTATCTGTGTGTGTGTGTGTGTGTGTGTGTGTGTGTGTGTGTGTGTGTGTGTTTGGCGCAGTCACTTCAATTAGCACGACTTTTAATCGGAACATCGTCCCACGTAAACTAACTGCATTCTTTGAACATCCAATCACAGGCGAGCAGCAGATTGCAGAACAGACGGGCTTCCTATTGGTCGGAAATGTTCGGCTCGTTCCTCGGACAGTAATCGGGTGTTGAAGGTAATCTGAGAGTTAAGTGTTAATTGGCTGAACGCGGTTAAATCGCAGTTTTCATCAGTTTAAGGTGATGGAGCAACGCGAAGCTCGTGCGCTTTCCTTCAGCGTGGAGTCGCTCATCGGCTGCGACAAAAACATTAAACTTCAAATTTCCGAGTCTCCGATTGGTCAGTGTCTGAAATCATCGCAACAAAACACAGAAAAACTCCAAACTTTACTCAAGTCGGGGTCTCCGGAGGACATGGAAGCTGCCTGGGAATCGAACTCTGCGTTTTCACACACACGTAAGTTTGAACTTATTTACACGCGGACAACTTTGATATCTTTAATAAAATGAAGTTAAATAAGGAGGTTATAGATGATAGAAGGGAAATGTCGTTTTTAAACGTGTATGATGTCACTGGGGGATAAGTATATTATGCGCTTTAAGGTGGTTGCGATCTGTAATGTTTCCCATAAGCTCCGAGCATCAGGTAGAAATTTAGCTTAAAGCGCAGGCGGTCCACTGGACGGAGGGCACCTGGTTCTCACACACACACACACACACACACACACACACACACAAAAACAGATAAATAATATCAGATAACTTAATCTGGTTAATGTTACTAAAACTTCTCGATGGTTGAGTTGAGATTACAGCTGTTGTTGATAAAATGACTAACATTGGGCAACAGCATGAAACAAAAGCACATCAGTGTCACTACAAGAACAAAGTAATCAACAGAAACCCGAACATGAGTTTGTTTAAAAACACTTCTAAAAGCTGCTCTAGATGTAGATGTCCAACATTTTTACAATGTTTTACAGATTTTATACCTTTTTTTACAGCATATATATATATATCAGTGTTGAACATAAGTATAAGACATGATTAAAGACACATTTATTGACCACTTTATTAAGAAAAGCCACAAAATTAAAAATCTGTGTTTTTATTCATCTTTGTAATACTTTTAAAAGTCAAGAAAACATTCATGTGAAAAATTTGAATAATGTATGTTTATTAATTCATAAATTTTTTTACAGGATTGGTGAGTTCACAGTGCACACTGCGCAAACACAAATCCAACCGCAAACCACGCACACCCTTCACTTCAGCTCAGCTGCTGGCACTTGAGCACAAATTCCACCAAAAACAATATCTGTCCACCGCCGAGCGTGCCGAGTTTTCCAGCTCCCTCACGCTCACAGAAACGCAGGTGAAAATTTGGTTCCAGAACCGTCGCGCCAAAGCCAAACGACTGCACGAGGCCGAACTCGAGAGAATTAAACTGGCTAATAAATCCTTGCTGACCGCATGTCCGTCTTTTGCTGTGGCGCTGCCTGTTAGGCAACCAGTCTATAACAACTCGTTTCCTTACCAGAGACCCCTGGTGCCTGTTTCACCACTCGGAGTGTATGGAACACCGCTGGAATACTGCTTGTATAACCTAACATGAACAGATTTGATAAAAAAGCCAAAAAAAACAAACATCCACTTAAATCCAGTGTTTCACAGACTGGTTTGTTCTAAGAGTGCCTGAAAGGAGATCCTCATCCTGACTGATAGATGTTAATTGATGCCTGCTCCTTTAACTCATTTTTTTATTATTATATTTAAACCTCAACATTAAAACAAATTGCAGGTTAGTTTTTAAAGCGAAATTTTCAATGCACAAAATGAACAATTTCTTTTTTATATCAAGGGTTTTTTGCTACTTCCGTCAAATTTTGTTGTTCTATTGAATAATAATACTATTAATACTCAAGTCTGGTGCCACCACAGTTGACTGTCACACACTTGCTTTTGCACACAACTTCTTTTGGAGCACAAAACTTAACTAAAGCATAGATTCTGTTCAATAGAATATTTTCTCAGCCCCCTCTGCTGGACGCATATAGAATAACACACATTAATCCACTGCTGTGATTCATTACTGTATTTTGTTGTTGTTTAATATAGAAAATAGTTTAATTTAGGTGTAAAGTTTAAAGATAAGCCCCATATATATATATATATATATATAGATATATATATATATATATATATATATATATATATATATATATATATATATACTATTATACTGTAAAAGCATCTATATACATTTACTAAACACTGCTTCAATGCAAATAGCTACATAATAATTTACATAATTGTTTTGGAAATCTGGAATCCTGAATAAATAATAAATAAATAGGTCTCCTGATGGAAATGTGCAACATATAATTTAAAATTATATTTTTTAAATATATTAATTATTGCAAAATACTTTTAAATATTATGGAATTAACGTGCAGAAAAACTTGTCCCTATCAGTAACTCAGGCAAGTTTAACCTCGAATTCACACACAGTGTTTGTGCAAATATAATTTAACAACAAGATGCAAAAACACTTTTTTTATTCTTACATTTATTCATTCACTTTGCAAATATATAGACGTGTGTGTACAGGACAGTGTTTACAATTGCACACTGTCACCCAGATGAGGAAGGGTTCGACCTTTTTCTGCTTCATCTCAGAGGCTATTTCTTACATCATCTCGGGAATTTTTCTATCCACTCTTGCCTCAGAGTTGCTAAATCTCTGCAAAATGTAATATGAAATATTTTTTATATCAGCCGTGAGACAATGTCTATTGTTAAAAGTGTTATTGTTGATTACTGATAAATCTGAGGATGATCTCGTATAGCGTCTGGCTGTGTAGGAAACAGGGTATGTGAGTTTTTGCATATTTTACAGTATTTATTAATATGTAAATTAAAAGCTTTTTACAATTTAAATTGAACCCACTGCATTTTCTGCAGGTCACTTGCTACTGTGAAGGAGGAAATAATTGTTCTAGTGAGATAGCTGAAAATCCATAAAGATAACTGTGGATGTTCTTTATTGGATAATCACTAGGACTGCAAAGACTAAGAATTTTCCCCAATGTTTCATCCTCAAACATTTAATAACTTTTATTTAATAAAAAAGATTCAACATTAAACTATAATAAATACAGAAATCATTATAACATTAACTTTTCTGCTCTGAGGAATCCACAGCAGAAATGACTTATTCCACTATCCAGCATCACCTAGATCAGGATGGGTTCTCTCTAATTTAAAGATTTCTTCCTGGTGTTTTATTAAAGACTTTTATCTATTATAACATATACTCATTTAAAATGGCTAAGATTTGCAAATGACAAATAAATCAGCCCTTGGTCCAAAAATGTGTACGTCTCAATGTGATCTTGTTTTCTCTCATTAGAAGTATTGATGCCATTTAAATATGCTGCAATCCTGGATAATTTTTCAGAGTAGGGTTGTGTCTCCAGCAGGAAGAAAAAATGTTGGCAAATGTGTGTTTTTGTATTATTTGTAAAAGGTTCCTTTACATCAACTTAAGCAGGAAGTTACATGAAGTATTTAACTGATGTTATCATCTGCTTTCATTGTAAAATCAGATTACCTTATAAGGAAATTTATCTGGTGCAATCGATGGCTGTCTGTCACACGTCACTGTTCCACTTATTATATTGGCATTTCACAAATGAGTTTGGTTCCATTTGATTAGATGTAAAGTGAGTACTAGATGCCCTTAGCTGCTTGATAGTGTAGTCATTGACTGATAGCTTGAGGGCACCAGAATAGAATAGAACATTTTCTAGAGAATAGAAAACAGCTGCTGTTTTATTGCAATACTTCTGTCATGATGTGATGTGTGTTCAGTGCCGGCTGTTCTTTCACTTATACACTGATCTCACATCTGTTTAATGGGATCCTGAACTGTTACTAATATTTCACTCAGTCTGATGTTACAGTATGACAGACAGCTCAGAGGTTGTTCTATTTTTAAGAACATGGCTTTGTTTTTGCTCTCTGGTGTCTGATGCGTCAGATTCACTGAGCTGAAGTGGCTTTGGAATTAAGAATGTCATTGATGGAGTTTCCCTGCGTGGTTTTCAAAAATCATGTTATCTCCTTATTTCATCTTATAGCTAATTAACACTTTAAGCCTAAGTGTGAACAGATCTCATCACAGTTTGATCCAGAAATTGCTTTGCTTTACTAGATAACCCTCAGAAATCGTGGAAAATATATGGAAATGTTCCTCACTAAAGCCATTTTATACTGACAAAAAAAACTATGTGGAATTGCATAAAATGTTCAACGCAAAAGAGATCAAGGATTGAGTGGCTTAAACAGGGAGAGTAAGTGTGGTTATGGTTACAGGTGTGTGCAGCACGAAATCCTGAGAATTCTTCTTATATGTTTGGTTTTAATTTAAGGACTGAATTAAAATGTTTTTATTTGTTGCAGTTTCAATTCAAAAAGATATTTAATAAAATCTGAAATATATACATATAAGAAATAATATTTATAGAATAGTTACCACAGAAGAAATCATATTATATAAGAGAAATCATGCAGACATGCAGGTCTTCGTCCCTCTCTCTTTCTCTCTCTCTCTCTCTCTCTCTCTCTCTCTCTTTAATTTGATCTCATTGGATATTCACATTATGCTGTGACTCATTGTGTTCCATGAACCTTTCAACGCTTCCTCGCCCACATTGTCTTCAGACCAGCAATTATCTATAATTGTGGTCCCTCTCCAAGCAAACGTTTATAGGACACACTTTGGGTTTGCATTTCAATAGTAAATATCATGCATATGCTTGAGCAATAAATGAATATCACCGAATTTTAATGAAAAATTCTCAGTTAAGGCAAATCATCAGCAGTATCTTTATCCAGTCAAAGATTTTTGTTTCCTTGTAAATCTTGTTCTTCAACATTCTTGTAAAATCTTAAGTTTTAACAACAACTTTTTCAACACTTTAAGTATTTAAAAACATATAACCTACAAACACCAAATATGTTCCTAATCAATGAGTGATGATATGAAAAGGCTTAGATGAATCTGAATGAACTTTGGAACTAAATTGCATGTGAAATCAAGCAAGTGTCCTCACCATGTCCTCACCATGACATCATCAGGAATTTGACCACATCATCCTCTTTAGCATTTCAGACTCCAATGAATGGCTTCGAGTAATCACAAATCCTCATGCAAGTTGTCTTACTCCAAGCTGTATAGGCTCGAAAGCCTACTACTCAATTAAGCATATTAGGTGATGTGCATCTCATGAGAATAAGGGGGTGTAGGGGTCTAATGACATCAACTTCACACACTATATCAGGTGTGCATAATTATTAGGCAACTTCCTTTCCAACAAAATGGGTCCAAAAGAAGGCAACTTGCACTCTAAAATGACAGGCTCCGAAAAGGTCAAATGACAGGTCCGAAAAGAAAAAGGAGATATCAAAAATTGCAATGCAGAGGGATGCATATGCAGCACTCTTAAAATTGCCAAGCTTCTGAAGCGTGATTATCGAACAATCAAGCGTTTCATTCAAAATAGTCAACAGGGTCGCAAGAAGCGTGTGGAAAAAACCAAGGCGCAAAATAACTGCCAAGGCCCCGTGAACTGAGGAAAAAGTCAAGCGTGCAGCCACCTGCCAAGCCATTTGCCACCATGCCACCAGTTTGCCACCATTTTCAGCCAGCTGCATTTCAGAGCTGCAGCATCACTGGAGTGGGCCCAAAAGCACAAGGTGTGCAATGAGAGCCAACAAATATCTCAGAGACATGGGCCTGATGAAATGAAGGAGTAAGAAAGGCTTGATGGGCCTGGAAAAGTGCTGGACCACCATCTGAACAGACGACACAGCAGGTGGAGGTGAAACTGGTTTGGGCCAACAAATATCTCAAGATGAGATTTTCTAAGGTTTTATCGGGAACTGATGAGGATGGAGTGAGTCTTGATGGGCTCAAGTGAGTCTTGATGGGCCCAGTGGCTGCCAGTGCTGATCGGTAAAGGGCAGAGAGCCACCAGTCTTCAAGCAGTGGTACAAGGTGGAAGGTGGAGTACTCCGTTGGGCTGGTATCATCAAAGATGCCAGCTTTTCTGGATCGCGGGTTCAGGATGGATTCAAGCTCAACTCACAGTCCTACTGCCAGCGTCTACGGTAAGAAAGAAGTTCTGCTTCAAGAATGTCTAAAAGTACATGCTCCAAGTAAACTCTGGCCTGCAGAAAAACTTGATTTTCATGCAGGATCTGAAACCACATAGAGAACCTGTGGTCCATCTGGAACAACGCTGGCTGAAAAAATTGCTTAAGGCCTGACTTGTTCAGAACCTGATTTGAACCCCATAGAGAACCGTGGTCCATCATGGAAATGTGAGATTTGGAAAACAGGGTCAGTACAACACCTCTCTGAACAGTATCTGGGAGGCTGTGGTTGCTGCTGCACACAATGTTGATGGATCAAAACACTGAACAGATCAAAATCCATGACAGAATCCATGGAGGCAAAAGCTTTTGACTGTGTCCTTGCAAGGAAAGGTGGCTATATTGGTCACTGATTTGTTTTTGTTTTGTTTTTGAATGTCAGAAATGTATATTTGTGAATGGTTGAGCATATTGGTCAAATTGGTTTCACTGAAAATAAAAATTGAATGGGTGAAATATATTTGTTTTTTCTTAAGTAATGTAATCTAATTATGGACAGTTAGATAGTCATATAAAATGTTTCACTGGTGAAAACTAAAAACTACTTCCAAAATATTAACTTTAATTATCTAAAAGTGCCTAAAATTACTGGACAGTAATACTTCCACCGACAAAATAAGCTAAAATAAATCAACTTAAAAACTCAACCAAAATAGCTTTGATATTAATGAGTTTTTTGGGTTCATTGAGAACATGGTGGTTGTTCAATAATAAAATTAATCCTCTAACTTGCCTAATACAACTTGCACTCCCTGTATATATGATTGCACTCCCTGTATATCTAATACAACAATAATAAATATAATGTGTGATATTTTCTTACATGTACTGTATTAATTGTATTACTTTTTTTCAGTGTTGTATTTTTAAGACATAATACATAACAAATAACATTTAACATTGTGCATAATATACTGAATTGGTGCTTTAAATACTTTAGTGACTGCACCTGGTATTTATCATTGTATTTATCATTGTTAGAGCTTTTAACTTTCTGAGATTTGCAAGGCAGAGTAATAGGAAAGACTTTAATTTAATTTAAAAAACGTTAAGTTGCGAAGTCAGTGTCGAAGAAATACAGAACAAGGTTTTAGCTGAAAAGCTGGAAGAAAAGGGGTAATAAAATTATTTATTAAAGTTTGCAAATTCATCATGGAGAAGTTAAATCAGGAATTCATCAGGAATGAATCCCGGCTGATGTTCTGTTCTGAAAATTATACAGAACCAGATTAGACCTGCCTTCTTATTTCCTAAACCATAATTCCTGAACCGGCCTTCTTATTTCCTAAACCATCAAAAAAATCAGAACCGGTTTAACTGTCAAAAAAATGAAACCGAGGACTTTAAACTGATCATCTTGATCATTTTGTAGTTTGATTAAGTGAAAAACAAAAATATCTTGTTTTGAGTTTGAGAAAACAAAAATGGAGATTGGAGAAAGTGAAAAAGTAAGAGATTGAGTTTTATCTACACCACAGCAGATCTAAAAAAAAACAAAAAACAGTTACATTCACCAAAACTTCACAATCAGAACAAAGAATAAAAACATACAACAATTTTACTTAATTAAAATTAGATTTTTGTAAACTAGTGTGCGTGTTTGTGTATGTATTTCTGTTATTTTTTTGTCCTGATGTTTACAGATGCAGTTTGAAAGCTGAAGGATGTTTGGGGTATTTTAAACTCTGGATATTTTTAGAATTGGTTGTGATGCAGTGTTGATGTTGGTCTCAGGGTAAAATCAGGATTGTGGTTATTTAAGCACATTACAGTTTTTTAACATCTCTTTCCATGGCAGCGAATTCTGCTGCAGGCCTGCCATTAACCTTCACTAGGACATTTCTCCAGAGTCTATTTATTGCTTAGAAAATCTTCCATTTTTATACAACCTCTGTAATATAACTGAGCAAATGGCGGTTTAGGGCCTTGCTCAGGGGCCCACAGTGGTGGCTCGGTGGGACTGGGAATCGAACCCCGGCCTTTCTGACATCAGTCCAACACCTTAACCACTGCGCCACCACTTCACCATTACCTAACCTGGCCACTGTTATTCTTTACAGCAGTGTTAAATGTGATGTTAGAGATTGTCTCATGTGGAAAAACCCGAGTCATCTGTTGTGTTATGTTAGTGTGTGTAATGTTTTCTCATTTTTCATATGACAAGGGGAAAAATATTTGTATTATATAAAGAACTGTTTTATTATTAAAACACAGAATAGAAAAAGGAAAGTGGAAGAAATGAAACCGAGTGTGTGTTTATTGTTAATGTGAGTTTGTTTGCTCTCTGATGCCTGACAGACTATAAATGTAATTAACCGATTCACGATTAAACAGTAACAAAAAATCCTGCTGACTGACAAAGAATCCTGACTGAAAAAAAGTGTAATAAGAAAAAAAGTGTAATAATTCATGTGAAAAACTTTTTTCTGTTGATGTTTCTTTTATGTTTCACCTGCCATAGTGTTTTTACAACAAATGAACTAACATGCAAATGAACACAAAATACATGTTCACTTCCAACCATCTTTTTATTCAAGTTACTCATATAACTAGGGTGTTAAACATAAAATCTTAGTATTTTGCAGACAATCTTTAGATTAAGTGCTTTCAAAAGAAACATTCTTTAAATACTTGCAGCTTTTACTGAACTCTTGCGTGATCTGTGAGCTTATAAACCCGAAGTTCAGCAAGGAATAAATTTGAACTCTTGCGTGATCTGTGAGCTTATAAACCGAAGTTTTCAGGAAATAAATTTGGTGTGTGCCCATTCGGTGTGAATAACCTTTTCCATTCTGAAATGTGCATGCTGAAATTGTCCAGGTTGCCTGACATGTACGGAGAGAACATTTTAAAGCTGTTAATCCCAGAATTCTCCTGCTCCTTTCTTTGAACTTCCTCATCCTGGTCTAGTATGTTGTGAGGATTCCCACAGTTGCTGTTGCTACCACCTTTAGTGACGAGGCTTCTGGGCTGGTAGTGTGAGGATGCTTCATTGTTATTAATGCTCACAATCTCAGTAGATCCGCTGGCTGGACAGAGAGGTTGGCAGCCTAGAAGGCTAGAAAATGCTTTGCGGAAGTCAGCATTGAACGCATAGATGATGGGGTTGAGTGAAGAGTTAGCCCAGCCAAACCAGACGAAGATGTCGAATGTGGTTGGGTTTATGCATGGAAAGTCCGAACTCACGTTAGGGTCACAGAAAGGCGCCATGCAGTTGAGGATGAAGAAGGGCAGCCAGCAGCACACAAACACCCCCATGATGACGGACAGCGTCTTCAGGACTTTGGTTTCACGCTTAAAGGAAATCTTAAAGGAGCTTTCAGACTCCACACTGCTGCTGTTGCCCCTGCGGCTGTGGCGGTTTTTGGCACTCTCTGCTGCACGCTCCAGGGCAGATATCCTGCGGATTTGCTTCTGAGCAATGCGGTAGATGCGAGTGTAGGTGACAATCATGATGGCTACAGGAATGTAGAAACTGATGAGAGAGGAGGAAATGGCATATGTCCGATTAAGACTGGAATCACAGTTGTCTGGGGGAAAGTCAGTGTAGCTGCTATTAAGTTCAGAATAATCTGTTTTTTGTTCTTTGTGCCAATTGAGCTGCACAGGGATAAAGGAGATGAGAACCGACAAGGTCCACGCCACACTAATCATGATGCACCCAACTTTGGGTGTCATTTTGCGCTCATAACGAAATGGGCTGGAAATGGCCCAGTAGCGGTCCACACTAATGACACACAGGTTCAGAATGGAAGCAGTGGAGCACATGATGTCAAAAGCCACCCAGATATTGCAAAAAGAACCAAAAGGCCAGAATCCCAAAATTTCTGTAGCCGCTTTCCATGGCATCACCAAAATGGCCACCAGCAGATCTGAAATAGCCAGGGATATAACAAAGAAGTTTGTGACTTTGGAACGCAGATGGCGAAATTTTGTAACAGCCACACAGACCAGTGTGTTTCCCAGCAGAGTGGACATGATGAGGAGAGAAAGAATACAGCCAGTCAAAACACGCTTTGATGAATCACGCTGAACTAGAATGCTGTCAGGAACCGAGGAGAAATTTACATCCATGGTTGTTTCATTGAGTAACAGCAGCAATCATCCCATAATTCCAGTTATCCAAAGTGAGAAGAAGAAAACAAAGAAGCAACATGAAGCGCGGTGACTCAACCATCCGCCCCCATTCCGACCTCCATCCCGACCACCACTCCGAGCTTACGGTAGCAAATATTTTATCAAAAAATACTCCATTATTATTTTTAATAATGGCTTTGAAAAATCACTGGAATCGTGTCCCAAGTCTCTGAATCTATTGACATGGTTAGATTACTGTAAAAAATTAATTTAGAAAACAGACCTAAAATAGTAAATCATTCAGTTACTTTAACTGGCTGCTGCTTTTTCTCTCATTTGCGCATCATTTTCCCTGCAGCGTGTTTAAGGAAGCGCGTCCAGTCGCAGTCATTAGGTTTTTATACTAACTCATCGATATGCTTTATTGATCCGAGTTTGCGCTGCATTGCTCTGATTCTGTTCCTTCCAGCGCGAGCGTTCGCTATTCCCGTAGGATGTCTTCCACACGTCTCGTGTCGCGCTGTCTGAGCCATTTCACTCCGTGGGTTCTGTGGATTTTTTGGCTCCTCCGCTAATTACCCCAGACAGTCATTCTTCCAGTCCTTTGTTCCTCTTTCATCAGCGTCTGGTGAGTTTCTGTCAATCTGAACGAACCGAACTGATGCACGAGTCGATTGAATATAAAAAATACACTATGATCCACGATATGATTTACGGTAACGTCCACAGGTGTTACAACTTGATAAATACACCTCTTGAACCAATATTTTCCCAGGATGCTATTTGCGACACATTTGTGAGCATTTGCTCTGATGGATGTTGCGTCGCCAGAGACACGCGCTGATGTACAGATTTACTTACTGAAAGGTTAAATGATGCCATCTACTGGAGCTATTTGTTTCTTTTTCTGCATTTACATTTTATGTGAAAGAAAAGCCCCAAACAGCAACAATTTATAGAAAAAGAGGAAACTAAATAACCTGTTTGTAAATATGTGCACACCCTTAAACAAATACATTTATTTAAAAAATATACTTTACAAATAAATATGCTTAACCAAATCATCAAATCTGAGTGGGTTAAATAATAAAAAAAGACGTGTAATACAATTTTGAAAATTAAAAAATTAAAAGGAACAAAAAACATCTAAACTAAACTTTTTCTTTCAAGCCTAAATTAGACTACTGTAATCCAAGGCAAGTGAAACAACTTTAAGAAATTGATATTATTTATGTTCAGTCCTGTTAATGGGTTTTATTTTGACACCCCAGCGCCTGGGAATAACTGCTCGGTGGGTGATTAGCCGCACGTCGGAAGGCTGTTGCTGATGATAAATTACGGAAATTATATATATATATATATATAAAAAGTAAAAATTTATTTCAATTAGGAAACATGCTTACTATCTTTATTAACGAGCTAGAATTGAATCTGTTGTGTAACTAATTAATTTGTTATAAATGTAAGTTTTTGTTCTTTGTCCCGTATAGTTTGTCCCGTATTTAGTAATAATAGAGCTGGTTTCGATTTCCAGCTCCACCAAGAGACCGCCGCTGGGCCCCTGAGCAAGGCCCTCTATGATTAAGCTGCTTGTATGAGTTTCTGTGGTTCGTGCAGATGAGCGTCGCCTAGGGGTCCAGGGTTCGCTGGTTCTAATCCCAGCCAGGACTCCAGCATCGCGCGCGCGTTTACGGTTCCAGATAGGACTTAAAAACCACCACCACCCGCCCACACACACACCACCTCCCCCTTCCTCCCCACGCTCTCTCAGTAGACCCGGTGCTGCATTGAGTCGGATTCGAACCACCGACCTCCGCACTGAAGGGCATTGTCGTCACTACTGCACCACCGGGTCTCACACAAACGCCCTTTAAATTCTGGTAAATTTGTCTTTCAAAATCAAACTTAAAAACAACCACACACACACACCCACACACACACAAAAGTTTTAGTAGAAACGTACATAAATTAACGCTTTCTGTACCAGTCAATGAGACTGCACCTGTCCACAGGTATTTTAACCCACTCCTTGTGAGAAAACTGCCCCCAGCTGCCTCAGGTTAAATGGTGCTTCTCCAGCCTGCCCGTTTCAGCTCGTTCCACTGACGTTTAATAGAATTTCGATCAGAGCTCAAAGAAGGCCACTTCAGAATACAGTCTAATGTGATGTTTTTTAGATGTTCTTGGGTGTTTTTAACTGTGTGTTTGGGTCATTCTACTGTTGGTGGTGGGGGGCATGAGCTACCACTGAGAACAAGCTTTTTAACAGTGACAGCAGGTTTCTTTCCGAATGCATTGATTCCTTTACTAACCGAATATTTTGGAATGTAGTTTACAAATTTCAAAACCTGGTATTAAAATGTAGAATAACCAAAAAAGCATGTCGGGAATCACAAAGTTTAAGTGTTTTACTGGAAACACAAAAATGAAGAATGAATTTTCCATCAAGTTTAGTTTAGTTTTCCATAAAAATATTAACATTATTTACTGTTATTTATATCACATATAAAACATTACTGTAATATAAAACTGTATTTTGTTAGGTTATGTTTTACAGCCCTGAAAAAGGGGGTAAAAAAGATGAAACAAATTCACGCTCGACGATGTTTTATATAATTTATAACAACAAACTACTTTTCTTGACAGCAGCAGCGGTATTTTCTTTACTGTACAGACAGTCGATCATTTTGCCATGCTGTTAATGTTTCCTCTTTATCTATTTTTCATTCACAATCAATCAATCAATCAATCAATCAATCAATCAATCATCTCAAATTAATCATTAGACATTTTAGAGATGGATGGAAATCACTTCTTTTTTTCTTTTCAACCAGATACACAGATTTGAACTAACACAGATTATTTTAAACTACATGTAAATGCTCTCTTTTAGACATTCTTTCATCTGAAAGTGCACAGCTGCACTTAACCCTGACTTAAACACTCTCTGGTAACTAATTTTCTCTAACTAACTAATCAGTTATTAACTAATCACATCAAATAAATAGCACCAAATAAACAAAGTTAAGCATTAATTACATTACATTTTTCCAAATTTCTTTTGCACGTTTGTTGTCTGCAAAACGATATAGTTTTTATATTTTGGGTTTATATACATGAAAATGACTTTTAGCGGGTTCCCTCTTGTGGACAACATTAGTATTACTGCATTTCTAATTTGCGTTTAAGTAATACATCTTTTAAATGATTATTTTTTCTAAATTATTCTGTAGTTGTCTAAAATTTCCCCTTTTGTCATGAACTTATTGAAATAATTCTTACTCTTACTGTTTAAGGCTTTACTGCCCGCTGAGAAAGGCGATATAAAGGGATGATTTCTGGTCTTTGACTGCCATCTAGTGGCTCATTTTTATCCCTACAGCTCAGAATTTTTTTCGAGTACCCTTTAAGAAAGGGTTAGGGAATATCTCCAAAATGTCTCGCGCGCGTGCGGAGGGAAAAAGACGCGGAACACTTTGTAATATAAATGCGCCATTTTGGCGGTATTTTTACTTAAGTTCCCCGCACGAGCGTCAAGTGCAGCGAGATATAACTGAGGTCAGTGCATCATCTTGTATTAAACATTAATAAAGCTGATTAAAGTGGTTAATTTGCTGAACAAACTGAACTAATTGGATTCGACATTAGAATAACAGAGAAACAGACGCTGTAAGTTTCTCCCCCGCTTCTAAAATCCAACTTAACCTTATCGCGAAATTCAGCAGCGGCTCGATTTGATGCTGTTTTCGCTCATTAATTTTTTTCTATCAGATTTAATTGTGATATTTTATTTTACAAGCTGTTATTAAAGAGATTCCTATTCGAATTAAACATTATATTGAACTGTAAAGTAATTGAGCTTCGCTGTAACTGGGTTTTTTTTATGACATGCTCAGTTTTATGACTGAAATCTATCAGACCTACAAGTTTAAACTGTTATTCCAGATGTTGTGCAGCTGTTAGCTATGAAATATTTTAATCATACAATACTGCCAGTACAAAACCTGTAAAAACTCTATGTAAAATATTTTGTCATTTTTTGGGGGATTTTTTTCAGATTCTGAATAGCTGTTCTCTTTTATACCACGTTATTAATTAGAATTTTTATATTTTTGTAGTTTGAAATATAAAGTTTCCCTGAAGTTTGTACAAATCCTAAGATTCTTCTGATTATTTTGGAGTTAGAGAAAATATATGTGCTGTTGCATCCTAGTAATTTTGCCCCGGATACCGAATGATGTACATTTGCAGGTTGTGCATTGATGTTGGATGCATTTCTTGTGTGTAGACGTAAGAGGTGGAAATATAATAAAAACATTCCTTAAAGCTTCATTACGACATTAATATGAACTCTCGTTTCGCGTAATCTTAATTCATAACGCTTGTTGTGAGCCTGTTTGCACCTCTAATCTGTCCAGGTCTTGCACTGCTCTCAGAGTAACTCTGTTCTTCTGACAATATCACTAAGAAACCTATTGAAAATCAAATCCTTTGTGGGTCCTTTTAAACTGCTTGTTTCTCCATGTTTTGGACAAATATCCATGCCCATTTATTTACATGTTGCGGTAAACACAGAAGTAAAAATAATCTGTTATTCTTGACATTTTATACCGCAGTAACAAATATAAACCATCATGAACATTTTCACCCCATTAATTCCACATCTTTGGGAGTGTGTTTGCTATCAAAACCTGTCTGTCCAGCTGTCCAGTGCTCCAGTAACAGACTTCTTTAAACCTTACCAGAACGTGTTTGTGGCTTTGCCTCAGTTACACAGCACATGAGGCATTGGACTTTGCAGGGCCTCCGCGTTCAGGGTTGTGGAGTTTGTGGATGAATTTGACTCTGATGGCTGCAGGAAAATGGACATCATTCCAATAGACTGGTTCAAGGGCACAGACAGAAAACTACGCTGGTGGTCACTACACTCACTGGCCAATGTAACCAAAGCAGTGAAAGACTGAATACTGTGTAATTTCCATTTAATGGTAAATGCAGGTAAGTTTAATTTTCTTCCTAATAAATATTATACAAAAATACAGCTTTAATTTGCATTCTTGATTTGTTATTCAGCTATCCGAACATTTGTTTTTGTGATTTATTTCTTTACACTTTTGATTTCTTTACACGTGTATGTTTTCACTCCTACCAAGCAGGATCACACCGGGCTTGACACTGTTGATCAGTCAACCAGGTGTGCTCTTACTAGGTAGAAGAAAAAAACAAAACAACGCATAACAGCAGATTATATTAAACATCTGATTTCTGGGAATGTGCATATGTTTTCTGCAACAAATGTTGCTTTTGTGGTAGTAAATGATTTTGCAAAAGTGCTGTTATTGTGTTTTCATTGTGTTTTACAGCTAATTATGCAGAAGCCAGGATGAAGCTAAACCAAGCTGAGTATTCATCAGAATTCAATGACACTGAAAATAAGTCATGAAAAATAGGGTCAGTGTTTTATATTAAATTTTCGAAGGAGACCCAAAACGGTAAGATGCCGAATGCCCTGCTGAGCAAGATGGATCAGTGGTAGAAGTTCCTGAAGGAGTAGTATTACCTCTGACTCAGGCTGACCTTGAGGCTTTTGATCAGAAGCCGGGGGTCATAGTGTCATGTCTGCTGTTGTAAATTCACATTATTTGTGTATTTGCTTTTAAATTAAAAAATGTCACACAGAACCTGTTGATACATGAATGTATATAATTATATAGGTATTGCAGGGAATCGTTCTTCAGCTTTAAGGATTTGATTTGTCTAATATTAGTAGTGTATTAATATGGCAAGGATTTAATATAACTTTTTACTCTTTTTGGCTCTCATACGTAGTATTGCTAGGGTGGCAGATGTGAGCGGCACAAGTGTAAATGACGCAACAAGAAGAATGATGAAGTACGTCTTAAGTTTAAAGACTTTTCAACGCTGTGTATGGTAAGTGAATTAATTTACTATAAATTGAGTTGTTATAACTTAATCTGATCCGAAATTTTCCTGACTTTACAATAAAGTGTAAGGTTCTTGTTTCATGTTTTTGTTCTTGTTTGTGTTAGCTTGCTAGCTAGCTAACTTTGCTATGCTAAGCTAGCTTTAGTCATGTTGTTATTGTTTTGTTTATTTTCTGGTTTCTCCTCATGTCTTCCTGTCACGTGATCCCCTTTGTCCTCATGTCTTGTTTTATAGGTTTGTTTAGTCATGTGTTGTTCTTCAGTTCAGGTGTGTCTTGTTTTGTTAATGAGTGCCTTGTGTATTTATAGCCCTTGTGTTTGCCCTGTCTTTTGTGGATTATTGTTTGTTTGTCTGTATTCCACTGTGGTGAGTCTGTGTTATGTGAGTGTTTGCCATGCAATGCCAAGCCAAGCCAAGCCAAGCCAGTGTTTGTCTAGTCAAGTCAGTGTTAAGTTCATGTTGATTGTTTGTTTATTGTTTCTGTAAATAGTTCATGTTTGTTGTTCTGTGTAGTGTTTCTGTATAGTCAAGTTTAGTTTATGTTTGTATGTCACTTGTAAATAAACTGCACCTAGGGTTCAAAATACATCTCGCCTTAGTGGATTGATCGTTACATAAGGTTTCCTTGATTAATTAATTACCTAATATGCATTAACTACCTTTATCTAACAATAAGCAATTTTTGTGACAGTATTTATTAATCTTGTTCTTAGTAGGTAATAAATATACAATCAATTATAGCTGGGATGCAAACCTGTCACATTTTGTCAATATTTGCCCTATTGGATATAAAATAGTAGCGGTGTGCCATCAAGAATGCACCAAAGGATGTCAGTTTCAGGTCCTCTAAAAGGTTCTGGAGTTTCTGCTCCTAACTGTTGTATTTCTTGTACATCCTATTATTTCCTCATTCTTTGTCTTATTCTGTTTCCCCAATATATTTCTTATTAAAGTGTTATAAACTGGTTCTAATATTGTTTTGGGAGTTTGTAACATCAACATTAGTGTGAAGAATCTGGAGGAAAAGGATCCATGTTGCAACGAGTGGCTTATTTAAGTAAGTAATCCAATAACGTAGTCAAAATACAACCAGAGGTCGGTAAACAGTAATCCAAAAAAAACTTAGGAAAATAAATTAAAATTGCGTAAACCGGGCAGAGATCAGAAACCGTAAAGACTTGAACGAACTTGGAACGCTTGGCATGTAGCATAGCTAACAATACTTTGCACTTCACACACAGACTATATGCACCTCCACTACTTACATGCACCATCATCCATGTAAGAGTATACTTAATTAATTATGGTCTGATTCATGAAAATATACTACACGCCCCGCAGCCACCGCCGCCCCGCAGCCAAGCTTCCTGATGACCGCGGCCCATGCAGCCAAGCTTCACGATGGGGGTTTTCTTTCCAGAAGAGTTCGGCCACCATTATTATCAATCAACAAAGCCGGGAGAGGCTACGTAGCAATTCTCCCTGTATCAATTTTTGAACAAACCTTTTTATACATTTTCCCAAACCCTCCGATAGCACTGTTTCAAACCCTCCCCAGAGAGAGTGTTTTTCTATACATTCCACCATGGCACCGGTCACATCTGGTTTCTTTTTGGGTGGCTTAATCTGACTAGTTTGTTACCATATAGTGGGTATTCTTTAGAGACACATTTAACAAACACTTGTTCACATGTTACCATATAAGGGCATTGCTATGCCACCCACACACACACACCCACACACAACACCACAGACTACATGCATCTCCACTACTTACATACACCATCATCCATTTAAGAGTATACTTAATTAATTATGAAAATATACTACACGCTCCTCAGCTTCACGATAGCCACCGCCCAGCAGCTAAGCTTCACGATGTTCGCCGCCCGCCCGCAGCCAAAGCTTCACGATGGTCGCCGTCCCGCAGCCAAGCCTGATCGATGGCCGCCCGCCCGCAGCCAAGGTTCATGATGGCCGCCGTCCCGCAACCAAGCTTCACGATGGCCGCCGCCCGCAGCCTGAATCCATGATGGCTACCGCGACGCTGCCTAGCTCCACTAAGGCCGCTGCGCCCCTCTTATCCTCGATTGCCGCCGCTCCATAGCCTAGCTACACGATGGCTGCCGCTACAAAGATATCTCTCAAGTTTTTGTTTTTCCTGTACGCGTAGATGATTTTGTAAGGCTGAAAACGATCAGATCTCTGTTTTCCTTCCCCAATACAATGGGTAATAAAAGGGCCATTTGGCGTTCCTGAAGGCACATAGGTGCTGATAGCGATCATGACTGATAAGACAAACATGGTGTATACATTAGGGGTCTGCTAAGGGTCACTTGGTTATACAGTAAGTGAAGCTGTAATTTGCTGGTTTGACCAGGTTCTGGGCCCCGAACCCTAACCCCAACATCCGTTGAAACAAAAGCCTACCAAAAAGGAGCAGGGGCACACCCAACTCAAACCCAATGGCGCATGACTAGTCTGTCATCCTCATAGTGTTCCTGGACATTCTCAAAGCACAATGATAGCATGTATTAAAATAAAGTTCTGCCAGAGCTGTGTAGCGGTGCTTAACAGGCGCCGGCCCGTGCCTTTTCCTTGGTCCTCTATCTAACCACACGGTCCATTGGACGGTGATTGGGGGGAATCATTGTATCTTTCAAAAAACCTAACCGTAACCCTAACCAAAACCCTAACGCTGATCTTGATACTCTAAGCCTAATTACTAGCACTAACCCCAACCCAAAACCCCTAACCCTAATTCCCAACCCTAACCCTAATTCCAAACCCTAACTCAAACCCCTAATTCCTAACCCTAATACTGTCAACCCTAACACCAATCCACAAACCCTAACCCTAATTCCAAACCCTAACCCTAACCCATAACCCTAACCCTAATTCCAAACCATAACACTAATCCACAAACCCTAATCCTAGCCCTAACCCTAATCCCAAACCCTAACCATAACCCTAACCCTAACCTTCCAAACCCTAATCCCAACCCTAAGGCCTAAGCCCTAACCCTAACCCACTAACCCTAACCCTAACCCTAATTCCAAATCCTAACACTAATCCACAACCCCTAACCCTTATACTAGCCCTAACCCTAATTCCATACCCTAACACTAATCCACAACCCCTAACCCTAATCTTAGCCCTAACCATAATTTCAAACCCTAATCCTAACCCCTACCCTAACCCTAACCAAACCTAACCCTAACCCTAATTCCAGACCCATAACCCTAACCCTAATTCCAAACCCTAACTCAAACCCCTAATTCCTAACTCCTAATACTAATGTCAACCCTAACCCCAATCCACAAAACCCTAACCCTAATTCCAAACCCCAAACCCTAATCCTAAACCCACCATAACCCTAACCCTAATTCCCAAACCATAACACGAATCCACAACTCCTAACCTAATCCTAGCCCAACCCTAATTCCAAACTCTAACTCCAACTCCTAATTCCTAACCCTATTACTAATGCCCCATCCAACCCGAACCCAACCATCCTAACCTAACCTAACCTAATTCCAAACGTAATCCTAACCCTAACCCTAATTCCAAACCCTAACACTGATCCACAACCCCTAACCCTAACCCTAGCCCAACCCCGAACTAATTCCAAAACAAGCCCTAATCCCTAACCCCCAACAATCCCCTGACCCTAATTTCAAAACTAACACTAATCCACAACTCCGAACCTTTTATACTAGCCCGAAACCCTAATTCCCAAACCCTAACACTAATTCACATCCCCTAACCCTAAACATAATTTCAAAACCCTAATCCCAAACCCCAACCAATATCCCCATAAACCTAACCCTAATTCCCAAACCTTAATCCTAACCCTAATTTCAAACTCTAACCCCAACTCCTAGGCCCTAACAACCAAACCCTAACCCTAACCCTAATTTCCAAACCCAATCCTAATTCCAAAACTCTAACTCAAACCCTAATTCCTAACCCTAATATAATGTCAACCCTAACCCAATCCACAAACCCTAACCCTAATCCAACCGTTAATCTAACCTACCCTAATTCCAAACCGTAACCCTAACCCTAACCCTAATTCCAAACCCCAACTAATCCACAAACCAACCCAATTTAACCCCTAACCCTAACCCCTAACCCTAATCCTAACCATAATCTAATCCAAACCCTAACACTAATCCACAACCCAACCCTAATCCTAGCCTGAAACCCATAATTTCCAACCCTCACTATCCCAACCATAAACCTAACCCTAATTCCAAACCTTAATCCTAACCAAACCTAATTCCCAAACCTATAACCCCTAACCCTAATTCCCAACCCTAACCCTAATTCCAAAACCTAATAATTCCAAATCCTAACTCAAACCCTAATTCAAACCTAATACCTAACCCTCAACCTGAACCCTAACCCTAATCCTAACCCTAACCCTAATTCCAAACCCTAACACTGATTCCATAACCCCAAACCCTAATCTAGCCCTAACTACCAAACCTAATCCCTAACCCCAACCAAAACCCTAACCTAACCCTAATTCCAAACCCTACTGATCCATAACCCCAACCCTAACTAGCCCTAACCCTAATTCGAAACCCTAATCCAAACCCATGAACCCTAACCCTAATCACACTCCATAACCCTTAACCTAGCTCAACCTAATTCCAAACCCTAACTAACACCAATTTCTAACCCCTAATCCTAGCCAAACACCAACCAATTCCCCAACCCTACCCCAAACCCTAGCCCTAATCAAAACCCTTATTCCCAAACCCTAACCTACCCTAACCTAACGCCCTAGCCAACCCCAACCCTAACCCTACTTTCCAACCCTAACCTAATCCCCACCCTAACCTAATTCCCAACCCTAACCCTAATCCACCCCATTACCCAAACTCTAACCACTAATCCCACAAACCCTAACCCCTAGCTAGGCTAACCCTAACCCAAATCTAATCCTAACCCAACCCTACCAACCCCTAATTCCAAACCCGAACACTAAAGCCACAACCCTAACCTAATCCGAGCCCTAAACCATAATTTCCAAACCCTAATCCTAACCCCTAACCCTAAACCCATCAACCATACCCTAGCCCTCGTACCTAACCCTAATTCCTAACCCTAACCCGAGCCCTAACCCGAACCCAACCTTCCTTATTAACCCCATAACCCTAACCCTATTCCAAACCACTATCCCAAACCCCAAAACCTTAATCCTATCGCCCTAAACCGAACTAACGCCAACCCTAACCC
Organism: Bagarius yarrelli; assembly: GCA_005784505.1. Lineage (NCBI taxonomy): Eukaryota > Metazoa > Chordata > Actinopteri > Siluriformes > Sisoridae > Bagarius > Bagarius yarrelli. The sequence continues at coordinate 10,056 of VCAZ01000306.1, read as the reverse complement.
CTAGTACCCAACCTAACAACCCGATCCCAAACCCTAGTCTAACTAACCAGCCCCCTAACCCTAACCCTAACCCGACCCTACTTCCAACTCCCCTAACCTAACCTTCTAACCTAATCCTCCTAACCCCTAATCCTAACCTAACCCCAAACCCCTAACCCCAACCCCAAACCCTACATTCCCCCCCCATATACCACCTATTCCTAACCCAACCCTGTCCCCCCCCCCCCTCGCCTAACCCCTCCTCCTAGTCCCCCCATCCCCCCCCCCCCACCCCCCCCCGAACCCTGATTCCCCGAACTCCCGAACCTCCCTCCCCCTCCCCCCCCCTCCGAAACCCCAACCCGCCCTCCCCTTAACCCCCCTCCTTCCAAACCTAACCGTTGATCCCGAACCCCTCCATAACCTAGCCCTAATTCCCCTAATTCACCCCCCCCCTAACCATTTATCCCTCACCCCCCCTCCCCCCTCCTAGCCCTTCCTAACCCTCTTTCCCCACCCCTCACCTAATCCCCCCTAACCCTACCCCCCTCAACCCTTCAACCTTTCCCCCTCTCCCCCCCCCCTCTACCCCCCCACCCCCCCCCCCCCTCCTCCTTCCCCCCCGGTTCGGGTTCGGGGTTCGGGTGGGGTTTCGGGTTTCGGGTAGGGGTTCGGGTTCCCGGGTTGCTTCGGTTCGGGTTAGGGTTCGGGTCGGGCGGGCGGGTTCGGGTTCGGGTTCGGGTTCGGGTTCGGGTTCGGGTCGGGTTCGGGGGGGTTCGGGTCGGGTTCGGGTTCGGGTTTCGGGTTCGGGTTCGGGTTCGGGTTTAGGGTCGGGTTCGGGGGTTCGGGGTTCGGGTTCGGGTTCGGGTCGGGTTCGGGTTAGGGTTCGGGTTGGGTTCGGGTTCGGGTTTCGGGTTCGGGTTCGGGTTCGGGTTCGGGTTCGGGTTCGGGTTCGGGTTCGGGTTCGGGTTCGGGTTCGGGTTCGGGTTCGGGTTCGGGTTCGGGTTCGGGTTGGGTTCGGGTTTCGGGTTCGGGGTTGTTCGGTCGGGTTCGGGTTTCGGGGGTTCGGGTTCGGGTGGGTTAGGGGTTCGGGTTCGGGTTAGGGTTCGGGTTGGGTTCGGGTAGGGTTCGGGTTCGGGGTTCGGGTTCGGGGGTCGGGTCGGGTTCGGGTTCGGGTTCGGGTTCGGGGGTTCGGGTTCGGGTTCGGGTTCGGGTTCGGGTTCGGGTTCGGGTTAGGGTTAGGGTTGGGTTCGGGTTTCGGGTTCGGGTTTCGGGTTCGGGTTTCGGGTTCGGGTTCGGGTTCGGGTTCGGGTTCGGGTTCGGGTTCGGGTTCGGGTTCGGGTTCGGGTTCGGGTTAGGGTTCGGGTTCGGGTTCGGGTTCGGGTTTGGGTTCGGGTTCGGGGGTTCGGGTTGGGTTCGGGTTCGGGTTGGGTTCGGGTTAGGGTTCGGGTTCGGGTCGGGGGTTCGGGTTCGGGTTCGGGTTCGGGTTCGGGTTCGGGTTCGGGTTCGGGTTTCGGGTTCGGTTGGGTTCGGGGTTCGGGTTAGGGTTCGGGTTCGGGTTCGGGTTCGGGTTGGGTTCGGGGGGTTCGGGTTCGGGTTTCGGGTTCGGGTTCGGGTTAGGGTTCGGGTCGGTCGGGTTAGGGTTCGGGTTAGGTTCGGGTTGGGTTCGGGTTTCGGTTCGGGTTCGGGTTCGGGTTCGGGTTCGGGTCGGGTTCGGGTTCGGGTTCGGGTTCGGGTTCGGGTTCGGGTTCGGGTTCGGGTTCGGGTTTCGGGTTCGGGTTCGGGTCGGTTCGGGTTCGGGTTTCGGGTTCGGGTTCGGGTTCGGGTTCGGGTCGGGTTCGGGGGGTTCGGGTTCGGGTTCGGGTTCGGGGTTCGGGTTCGGGTTCGGGTTCGGGTTCGGGTTCGGGTTAGGGTTCGGGTTCGGGTTCGGGTTTAGGGGTTCGGGTTCGGGTTCGGGTTCGGGTTAGGGGTCGGGTTCGGGTTCGGGTTCGTTCGGTTCGGGTTCGGGTTCGGGTTCGGGTTCGGGTTCGGGTTCGGGTTCGGGTCGGGTTCGGGTTCGGGTTCGGGTTCGGGTTCGGGGGTTCGGGTTCGGGTTCGGGTTCGGGTTGGGTTCGGGTTCGGGTTCGGGTTCGGGTTCGGGTTCGGGGTTCGGGTTCGGGTTCGGGTTCGGGTTCGGGGTTCGGGTTCGGGTTCGGGTTCGGGTTCGGGTTCGGGTTCGGGTTCGGGTTCGGGTTCGGGTTCGGGTTCGGGTTCGGGTTCGGGTTCGGGTTCGGGTTCGGGTTCGGGGTTCGGGGGGTTCGGGGTTAGGTCGGGTGGGTTCGGGTTCGGGTTCGGGTTCGGGTTCGGGTTCGGGTTCGGGTTCGGGTTAGGGTCGGGTTCGGGTTCGGGTTCGGGTGGGGTTCGGGTTCGGGTTCGGGTCGGGTTCGGGTTCGGGTTAGGGTTCGGGTTGGTTGGGTTTCGGGTTCGGGTTGGGTTGGGTTCGGGTTCGGGGGGTTCGGGTTCGGGTTCGGGTTCGGGTTCGGGGTAGGGGGTTGGGTTCGGGTTCGGGTTCGGGTTCGGGTTCGGGTTCGGGTTCGG
>VCAZ01000298.1:235313-237374 GCA_005784505.1 Bagarius yarrelli | reverse complement strand
AGAGAAAGAGAGAGAGAGAGAGATAGAGACAGCTAGAGACACACACAAAGAGACACATAGAGAGAGAGAAGAGAGACAGAGAGAAAGAGAGAGAGAGAAGAGTAGAGACGAGAGAGAGACACACACACAGAGCACACAAAGAGACACAGAGAGAGAGAGACAGAGAGAAGAGACACAGAGAAGAGAGATATTAATGATCATTTGGTTGTTGATTTAGAGTGTAGATGAAAGATTCCATCCGGATTCTGTGTTCCTCTCTGTAACACTAACCACACACACACACCACACACACACACACACACACACACACAACCACACGCACACCAACACCACAACACACACGCACACGAACACACACGCACACGAACACACACAAACACACACACACCGCACACACACAAACGCACACACACACACACACACGCAACACCAACACCCCGCACACACACACGCCACAACACACACACCAACACACACGCACACACACACACCACCACAAAACAAAAACACACCCTCTGAGTTAGAAGACAGATTGGACGAGTCCTTATCATCACAGTCTAATTCCAACACGTCTAATCTAATCACACAGTCACAGTCTAATCTATCTAATCACAAACAGTCACACAGTCTCAGTCTAACACAGTCTACATCTAATCACAGTCTAATCACACAGTCTAATCACAATATAATCACGCGTCTAATCACACCAGTCTAACCATATGGTCACTCACACAGTCCAATTCTAATCTAATCACACATTCATCAAAATCACACAGTCTAATACACATCAATTTAATCTACTCACAGTCGAATCACCACAATCCCAGTCTAATCTAATCAACATATCACACAGTCGAATCACACAGTCTAATTCTAATATAATCACACACTCACACATCTAATCAACACAGTCTAATCACACAGTTAATCACACAGTCTAATTCTAATCAATCACACAGTCTAATCAACACAGTCATCAATCACTCACACAGTCTAATCACAGTCTAAATTCTAATCTATAATCACACAGTCTAATCAAGTCACACAGTCTAATCATACAGTCTAATCACACAGTCTAATCACAACGTCTAATTCTAATCACACATCTAACACATCTGTATCAACAGTCTATTCAACACACAGTCTAATCACACATCTCTCAAACCTAATTCATCTATAACACAGTCTAATCAACAATTTAACCTAATCACACAGTCTAATCACACAGTCTAATCTAGTCTAAATCACACAGTCTAATCTATCTAATCCACTCTTCACACAGTCTAATTCTAATCTAATCACACATTCTATCACAGTCTAATCACACAAATTCACACAGTCTAATTCTAATCTAATCATACAGTCACTTCTAATCTCACACAGTCTAATCATTTAATCTAATCACACATTCAATTTAAGCCACAGCCAAATTACACAGTCTATCTAATCTAAATCAACACACAATCAGTCTAATCTAATACACATTCCTAATCACACAGTCAATTCTAATCTACTCATCACCAGTCTAATCAATCACACAGTCTAAAGAATCACACATTCTAATCACACAGTAACACCCTCTATTCTAATTAATCACACATCTAATCACACAGTCACAGTCTAATCCTAATTCTAAATCAACGTCCTATCACACAGTCTAATCACACAGTTATAATTCTAAATCAACCTCATTCACAATTCTAATAATCTATCACACATTCTAATCACACAGTCATCTAATTCTAATCACACAGTCTAATTCTAAGTCTCATTCACACAACTAATCTAATTCTAATCTAATCACACAGTCTAATCACACAGTCTAATCACACAGTCTAATTCTAATCTAATCACACATTCTAATCACACAGTCTAATAATCACACAGTCCTATCTAATCCACGTCCTAATCACACAGTCACAAGTCTAATCACCTGGATCTCGAATCACACACAGTCTAATCACACAGTCTAATCATACAGTCTAATTCTAATCTAATCACACAGTCTAATCACACAGTCTAATCACCAGTCTACAGATACAGTCACTCACACCGATCTAA
>VCAZ01000298.1:215313-232813 GCA_005784505.1 Bagarius yarrelli | reverse complement strand
GCTCCCCCAACTAAACAAAACATCAACACACAAATCATCATCACACTGATCCAATCCCTGGGGTCTGATCTAATTCCCCATGTGTAGACTGGACTGAGACCCATTCAGTAAACACAGGAGAACCTTCATCCTCACCATCTCCAGCCAGGTACTGCTGCAGGAACTCCTCGAAGCTCTTGGGGGTCTCCAGTTTGGCCCATGCGCAACAGAAGTGGAAATAAGACACAACATTGTCCTTCGGGTTCCTCATCACATAGACAATCTAACATTAAACACACACCAGAGCATCAGGCACATCTTCACACACACACACACACTTCACACAGAACATGTTAGACACATAAAGCGCGAGGGAGCGCTGATCTTCAAGGATTACTTTAGCCTTTTTGTCCTTCAGGCCGGGGGGCGTGAGACTGGGAATGAGGTGGGATACAAACAGACGAGGAGACGTTCTGGAGGAGTAATCTGAGCGATCTTCAGGGAACTCCAGCCACGGCATTTTCTCTAGATTATTGGAAAATTCATTCCTATGCTGGAAATCTGACTCATACAGCTGTGTGATGATGTTCTGAGTCCATATGGTCCCTGTGGAAACATCATCGCACCATGAATTCCCTTTAGACACACACACACACACACACCACTGAAGTCAGAGTCAGAGAACTCTCACCGGACTTCTGGTAAGTCACCAGAAACACATCGCTGTCTCGGATTTGGAAGCTCTGCAGAGAATCGATGTGTTCTGCTGTGGTCATTCCAGCTGCAAACACCTGGCCTTTATATCTACACAGATACTCATTAATCTGCTCCATCCTGCTGCTCAGCACTGTTTGCAAAACTGCTGCACACACCTGGGTTTATACTGCCAGTCGTGCAGGTGGACTTTGGAACGGTGATAATGTAGGAACACAGAGCGCACACACACACACACACACACACACACACACACACACACACACACAAACAGAAAATTCTGTAAGAGGAACATTTGGAAAACAAACACCTGATCCTGTGTTGATCCTGTGCTGATCCTGTGTTGATCCTGTGCTGATCCTGTGTTGATCCTGTGTTGATCCTGTGTTGATCCTGTGTTGATCCTGGGTTGATCCTGTGTTGATCCTGTGTTGATCCCCTGTTGATCCTCGGCTGGACTCTGAGTTTATTCCTGTGATAAAACAGGTTGTAAAGCAGGTTAATCATAAACTCTGGGACTCACACAGGGGGACACTCGGGAGTTCACTGAGTTTACAATAAACTAGTTTAGTTTGGTCTTTGGGTCAGGGTTTGTTAAAGTGATCTGGAGGTCATGAAGGACGTGGAGGATGGAGGATCACTCACACACACACACCACACACGCGGTCAGTCTAACCCTTTAACTCTGTTTACACCAGTGTTATTTTAAACACAATCACACACTTTTCTTACCATAATTAATCAAAAAAGTAAGACAAAAGACTCGCGCTCCGGCTGTGGAGTTAAAGACGCGTCCTCTGAGCGCCACCTACAGGTGAACCTCATGAACTGCATTTATATAAACAAGATCAATGGAACAATTAATTATATAAATATATAAAAGAAACCGTTTTTATACTTTAACTGTTGCGGTTCATTAAATCATATATATATGCAGTAGTTTTGCTAACAAAACTTTTAATATAGTTTCATGTTCGGTTGTAATGTATTATCATTTTTTCATAAATGCTTTAATAAAACTGTTCATATTTGCATGTTTGTTCAGGTGTTTATTTCAATTTTAAAAAATATTTTAATTTTTAGAAGTTTTTGGTTTTTTACGTTCTAAAAACAACATTTTTTCCCTTATTTTATTCCTCCAGCTTCCTCCCAGTCCCCGTCCCCTGTCCAGACCATAAACCTGGTCCTGACTGGAGAGACAGAGGCTGGGAAGAGCGCGGCACTGGTTATCCCTAAGCAGCTCCTCAGCGTCCTCTGTGGCAGTGAGGAAGGAGATAATCACAGGTATGACCCTATGTCACCCCGGTGCTCACGGTCTGCTGCTGGTGGTTTCTCTGTCGTTCTCCTTCTCTGCGAAGCAGCGGCATGTGGTGGAGGAACATGTAGATCTGTTCGGACCACGAGCTTGGAGACACACACTGGTCCTGTTTACCGTGATGGATAAAGACTGCCTTTGTGAATCCACCCTGCAGGATGAGGTGGAGCTTAATAGCGAGCTACAAAAGCTAGTGGAGAAGTGCGGTGGAAGGTACCACACTCTCCAGCGGAGACCCAAGAGAGGAGAGGACCAGGTTGCAGAACTGATGAAAAAGATTTATGAAATGGCTTTCAGTGATGGAGAATCGATGCTCATCAGTGACCAGGTGCTGGAGTGGTCCAGAGAGAGGGAGGAGGAGCAAAGGAGAGAAGAAGAAGAAGAAAGGAAGAAGCGACAGGTGAGAATATAAAGTGCTCAGATGTCTTACAGACAGAAGGAGACAAACAGAAGAATGGAGAAAATAACGAGCAGAACAGACCACAGAATCTTCAGCATGCGATGAAAGGTGAGCAAAAATAATTTATGTGCACATTTAGACAAAGGTACAGGTATTTTAGTGTGTGTGTGTGTGTGTGTGTCAGCTGTGCACACTCTTTTTCCTGGCTGCTTTGCTTCTTTTTCTTTTCTTTTATTTAGTACATAACAATAACACATTTTTTTCAGAAATTTGCTCCATTTGTTTTTTTGTGACATGAAGGTCCAGACTCAGAAGATAGAATCACCACCACCATGTCTCACTCTGTGTGTTACATCAGCTCGGGGAGTTTGCTGCTGCAGGTTTGCTCATTGGAGATAAATTTACATTTAATTGTCTGATTTGTTTGGTTAATTTATAGGTGCAGATTTTCAGGAGACGTGAGACACGAGACAGATTTCACTCACAAAATACACAAGCTTCTGCAGTGGAGGAATGATTTTAATGTTGTATTGAGTCAAACCGTAGACGCAGACACATACACACACACACACAAGAATCAGTCCTACAGTCAACAGTGGATTAACACACACACACACACACGACTGTGAAATAGTTGGAAATGATCCTGTTTGATTAATTATCTCTCTTTAAAATCATTACTAAACACTGAAGAACAGTAACATTAAATTATAACAAAAAAAAATTAATTCCTGATTGTGTAAATGACATTTTCGGGTGTGTTAATCAGCACCCTGTGATTGTCGTTAGCCGGCTAAAGTTGTGTTTTGATTTCCAGTTGAACCTGTTTAACAGAAAATAAAGAGTGAAATAAACCAGTTTCAGATCTGATTCTACGCTGTGTTTAGTGACGTCACACACACCGCCTCAGGGTCCGGGAGTCAGTGTTAGTCAGAAACTTGTGTTCTCCTGAATCATTTCCCTGAGAGAATTCAGGAGAATGTTAAGGATAAAGGGGCTTCTCTAGAATTTCCCATTGCCCATAAAACTCTGAGATTCCTTTAGCCAGATGGTCATGGATCTTCTTCCACGCCTCCACCTCGGAGCGCCACAGAACGGATCTGGAGCGAATGAGTAGAGCCTCTTCATTTTTGCTGCCTTTGGCCAGACTGATGCTGTCTTTACAGATAAACAGGATGTCCAGACCAATGAAAAAGGCATTCAAGCCAATGAACCCCGCCCTGGTGGACTTAGAAAGAGCCAATGGGGTTCCTTTAGCCAGTTGTCCAATGTCCGGTAGATCCGCAGCCAGATTAGGGATGTTGCGGCCTGCTTTGACTTCCTGAAGCCCCATGTTAACTGCCTTTACCATCATCTCCTCATTACTGAGAGCTTTTACAGCTGAAGTCACATCCACAGCCGCATCAATACCTTTTACTATAGCTCCACTGCGCAGAACCAGATTCCCAACTTCAACTGCTGTAAAAACACCATGAGAGGCTTCTTCAGGAGCCTCAATTCTGCTCACATCTTCCATACAGTCCAGGATCTTCTGCACATCTCCTATAAATTTGCTGAAAAGGTTGTTGGCTTCATTTCCATGCTTATAGTTAATCACCATTTCACTTATGCCTGTTGCAACGCTGTTAAGGCCGCTGGTGACCCCCAGACCGACGCCTGTGGCTGTGAGGGCCAAAGATACGCCTGCAGTGACTGGAGCAAGAGCCAAACCTGCAATGGAGAGAACCCCTCCTGCAACTCCCACTGAACTTCCAACCACAGTAGAGATGTTGGAGCCCTTCTTCATCTTGTCCAGCTGATCTGCAGCTTCATCTAAACCAGACAGGAACTCAACCATTCTGGAGTCACGCTCACCAAATATGAAGAGGAAATTTTGTGCCTTCTCCCCAAACAGGAAAGTCGTCCTGAACGACTCGTCCATCCTGAAAAAAAACAACACACTCTGAAATACTGAGAATAAATGTTGACGTATCAAACCTTAAAATTTTAACCAGAAAATCAGGGCAGAATCCTTAAAACTTAAGATGGATGGATAAATAAATTGATAGATAGATGGAAGTGCCTTTACCTGATTGTGATGAGTTGGAGTAAATGGTCATACAGTTTCTGAAGGGTCTCATCACTCATGATCAAATCCAGCGAATTTCCATTATTCCATCTGTTACATAGTAGAAAATGTGGATGTGAATGTGAGTGTGGTAATGGGTGTGGTTTTGGGTATGAGTATGGGTGGGGTAGTGGTAATAGGTGTGGATTTGGGTATGAGTATGGGTGGGGTAGTGGTAATGGGTGTGGTTTTGGGGATGAGTATGGGTGGGGTTAGTGTTAATAGGGTGTGTTTTGGGGTATGAGTATGGGTGGGGTAGTGGTAATGGGTGTGGTTTTTGGGTATGAGTATGGTGGGTGGGGGGTGTGGTATATGTGGGTAGTGGTGTGGTTTTGGGTATGAGTATGGGTGGGGGGTAGTGGTAATAAGGTGTGGTTTTGGGTATGGTATGGGTGGGGTATTGGTGGGGTAGTGGTAATAGGTGTGGTTTTGGGTATGAGTATGGGTGGGGTAGTGGTAATAGGTGTGGTTTTGGGGATGAGTATGGGTGGGGTAGTGGTAATAGGTGTGGATTTGGGTATGAGTATGGGTGGTGGTAGTGGTAATGGGTGTGGTTTTGGGTAATGAGTATGGGTGGGTAGTGGTAATTGGGTGTGGTTTTGGGTATGAGTATGGGTGGGGGGTAGGGGTGGGGTGGTATAGGTGTGGTTTTTGGGTATGAGTATGGGTTGGGGTAGTGGTAATATGGGGGTGTGGTTTTGGGTATGAGTATGGGTGGGGTAGTGGTAATAGGTGTGGTTTTGGGTATGAGTATGGGTGGGGTAGTGGTAATAGGTGTGGTTTTGGGTATGAGTATGGGTGGGGTAGTGGTAATAGGTGTGGTTTTGGGTATGAGTAATGGGTGGGGTAGTGGTAATAGGTGTGTTTTGGGGGATGAGTATGGGTGGGGTAGTGTTAAATGGGTGTGGTTTGGGTATGGTATGGGTGGGGTAGTGGTAATGGGTGTGGTTTTTGGGTATGAGTATGGGTGGGGTAGTGGTAATAGGTGTGGTTTTGGGTATGAGTAGGGGTGGGGGTAGTGGTAATGGTGTGGTTTTGGGGTGGAGTATGGGGGGTGGTAATGGGTGTGGTTTTGGTATATGGGTGGGGTAGTGGTAATGGGTGTGGGTTTTGGGTATGAGTATGGGTGGGGTAGTGGTAATAGGTGTGGTTTTGGGTATGAGTATGGGTGGGGTAGTGGTAATGGGTGTGGTTTTGGGGGATGGGTGAGTATGGGTGGGGTAGTGGTAATGGTGTGTGGTATGGGTGGGGTGGGGGTATGTTAATAGATGGGTGGGGTAGTGGTAATGGGGTGTGGTTTTGGTGGTATGAGTATGGTGGGTGGGGTAGTGGTATGGGTGTGGTTTTGGGGATGAGTATGGGTGGGGTAGTGGTAATGGTGTGGTTTTGGTATGGTATGGGTGGGGGTGGTACGGTAGTGGTAATGGGTGGGTGGTGGTTTGGGTATAGTATGGGTGGGGTAGTGGTAATGGGTGTGGGTTTTGGTAGGAGTGGGTGGGGTAGTGGTAATGGGGGGGGTTTGGGGATGAGTATGGTGGGGTGGTAGGGTAATGGGTGTGTTTTTGGTAGGGTGGGTAGTGGTAATGTGTGGTCTTAGTGTGGTTGTGGTTGGTAGTCGTAGGTGTGGTAATGAGTGTGGTGTGGTTGTAGGTGTGAGTATGGGTGTGGGCAGGGTTGTGGGTGGGGTAGTGGGTGTGGTTTTGGGTATGTTTGTGAGTGTATAGCTGTGTTAAAAATATCGCAACCATGTGACCTCAGAGAATAATTCTACCTGTAAATATATATCAAACTCTTACAGACAGAAAACCATACAGAGCCCTTCATTAATATCCCGAGTAAGAAAGACAACAGACAATGAGACAGGCAATGAGACAGGAAATGAGACAGGAAATGAGGATCTGGGTGATCCTTACTCATAAACACCTCCACACCATGTAATGCTCCTGGACCTGCAAAGAGAAAACACAGTTTATTAAATCTCTTTAATCTAATGACAAAAATCTCTGTACATAAACATCAAGACTGAAATCTAAAGTACTTTTTCTCCATCTTCTCACAGATCTGCTGAGTGAACCGGATGTATTTGTCCAGCTGGAGCATCAGGACTTCCACGTTGCTGAGAATCGGCAGGAAGAAAGCTGCTGCGTTCCTCTTGAAGTGGACGAGAAGTGGAGACACCAATCTGGCTGTGGAGATCAGCGAGCGTACAGATATGGAACTCACCCCCTTTGGCATGAATTTCTCACCCATGAAGACGAACAGTGAGGTGACTGTGAGTTTCTCCACTGCATCCAGAAAGTGTTGGAGTTTCTCCAGACCCTCTAAAGTGCTCTTCAGAACTTCCCCCAGCTCCTTCTCCAGTTCCTGTCTTTTGGAATCTGCTTTCACCTGAGTGACTCTATTGAGCATGTACTCACCCAGAGCTTTGCTCTTCTTCTCAGCTTTCTGAACATGGGTGAAGGTCAGAGTGATCTGATCGGCCCGGTCTTTGATGTTCATCATCATATCGAGCTCGGTTTCTCGCTGTAAGGTCCATTTTGTTTCTCCGTCACAGAACTCCTTCACAGTTTCAGTGTATTCGAGAGTGTGTGAGATGTAGTCGCTCAGCTGCTTCTGCAGTTTCTCTCTGTGATCAGAACACGTCACTGAATCAGTCCAGGTTCCTCACACTGCACCACAGACTGAGCAGAAACTCATCACATTCTGCAGCTCCAGCACATAAACCAGCAACATGCAGCAGATCATCAACCCCAACATCAGCACTAGAACACTCGAACACCAGAACACCAGAATACACTCCTAATCGTTTTAATCCATCAACCACGACTTACATAGAACCAGGAAGTGTTTAAACATCTGACACACACTGACACACAGTAGAGAACAAATCATAATAAAGTTTTAAAGACTATAATTTAAGTCACTGTAGTGTAATAAACACGCTATAAACCGCCACAGACAAAGTGAAGAACTGTATCTCTTATCTAATAATCCGATCTCCTGAAGCCGCCTCGTCTTTCAGGCGCTGCTTTTTGCGCAGAAGTAAAAGCCGCACCTAAAATCCGGTTTCTCACGCAGATCCGATCAACATTTTACACAGAACCAAAGCCCAAAACAACACCGTGGGTTTCATTCGCTCAGAAAGTCAAGATATCAAATAATTCAGCAAAAGATCTAATGAATCCAGTGAAAAGATAAAACTGGGGCTTTAGATCTACTAAGAGCAGATTTAGATCTACTAAGAGCAGATTTAGATCTACTAAGAGCAGATTTAGATCTGTGATTATATTTAATTAATTCCGAACAAATGACCACAGTTTAGACTAACATTGGAACCCTAAAGCACAGACCTCTGGATTCTGCAGCTCATCTTCATCAGGGTGGAGGAGGTCTTCTTACTTCGGCTCGTCAGCTGTGATTCAGAAGAAACTTCAACTTTTCTTCTCTCTTTTTGTAGGAAAGAAAGAATCAAATCAAAACTTGATCGTGTTTTTTCCCGGGTGTTTTAACTCGTTTAGTGTTCGCAGCGCAGGCTTTCTGTCGAATAAAAACAAAACAGGACAAAAAAGAGCAAAGAAACTAAAGAAACGCATTAAAAGATAAGAGTGATTAGAACAGAGGGAAAGCAGGAGGATGATGAAGAGGAAGAAAGGGATCGACCCAAACAGTTACCTTAAAACACTACCGACCGACATCACGCGCGTAAACACTAAGTTTGGGTTCTTTTCTGACATTTCAGTGAGTCAAAAGAATCGATTCACTAAAAATGACGTTGTCGCTACGTAGAACAAGTGCCATTTAAAATATTTACAGATTCAAACGAATGAAAAACTCTTTAAGTGATTCAGTCAATTGATTCAGTGAATTGATTTCAGTGAATTGATCAGGGAAGTGACTCCTGAGTTTCACTTTCCTTTCAGTGACGTGTTGTTTTCCTCACGTGCTGCAGCAACGACAAGATTACAGAGACATTAATTAAGTAATTTAAGTGCAAAATTTTGTTCATGCTGAAAGAAATGTTTTAGTTAAACTCATTATTTACTTATTATTGAAGTGATTGTGTTCATTTATCAAACACTTGACTTAATCAACATATTTTGTGTTATTTGCCCAAGAAGATTGTTTATGTGTGTTTTATAATCAAAAGGATTTTTATTTTTGTTATAATTGTGTGGAATCTGCTTCCTTACATGGTCCATCAGCCGGGACGTCATCCACACTGCAGGAAAACTCTTCTTCTATTATTACAGTAGTCCAGCTGTGGATGTGTTCAGGGTTTAATGTGTTTACACAACACAGGACAAGTCCACTGCAGCAGAAGAACCAGGAGGAGAAGGTCCCAGTGCCGTGCCCTGATCCAGACACAGACTTCACCCCAGACAAGACAAACATGTCTAGACAAATGAGACGTCTGTCTCTAGAACTGCAGAAGAACCCCATCTGACTAATTGTACAGGAACATCAGCGTGGTGATCTCACCTTTACCTCATTGAGACAGTGGAAGGGACCTGTGATGAAGGTAAGGAGCAGAAGAGCACATAAACACCTCACTGCTCCGTGTGCTGAATCCAAACCTTCTGATTCACCAACTGGACCCCAAAAGCTCAATATCACTGATGTAATAGAGGAGTTAAATGTAAGCGCACAAATTATTTTAAATGTTTCTCCTCCTACAGCTTTCAAGTGAAATAAATGAATTCGCACTCGATGTGCTGCAAATTTTTTCTAAACAATGGGAATCCCGGTTCCGGAAGCTTAAAGTGATCTTCTCTCCCATTGGTCTTCCATGATACATTTCAGACAGTTAAAACTCACACGGCTTTTATGGAATTTCTACCAAACCATTTGAACAGTAACAGGAAGTCACCCAAAAATAAGCGGAGTAAAAAATGTACGCCATTATGGCCATGTGACATAGCAAAGCGTTTAGCACAATAACAGAAACTGCATGATGGGTATTATACTGACATTATGTAATATCGGATGATGTCATGGTTACACCCACACAAAATAGGCGGAGTCAAAAAATTTTCACTAATATCACTAAGTGACATTAAACATTCAGCTGTTTGAGGGGAACTGCACGGCATGTACGATACTGATGTCACCTGCTGTCACATGACGTGGCAACAAGTACGAAAAAACCGACAGAAACACAAAGTTACATGTCCAAACATGGACATGTGACGTATTATAACAAACAGCACGATGAATGAGAACGGCGCTGTTTTCAACATCTCAGCATCGTCACAAACACAACATCAAAGTTTGTTGCTCTGAATTTTATTCATCTAGTAATTATTGATAGGGAAAGGGTGACATTTTCATTCATTCATTTTATTAACATGTTTCAGTGGATGATTTTTAAATGAATCTGCAGTTACAGTTATCTCCTAATCAGCTCAATAAACTGAAAAACAACATCAGGAAAAACCACAAATCACAGAAAACTGAACATCTGAAATGTTTGGAGAAACAGAAGGTCAGGATTCTCTCAGAAAACGTTGTGTGTAAGACGACCTTCAGGATTACAGAACAGGTTCAGGATCAGTTAAAAAACACACGCAGCAGGAAAATATTGCTTTAGCATTAGCATTTGGCTAAAGGGTGAGGTGCTGGTTTTTTATACCGACTGCGATCACACTCACTGAAGCTCTGGGTTTTGATCATTCTTATTTTTTAAGGGGCTTCTCTAGAATTTTCCCATTCCCATAAAACGCTGAGATTCCTTTAGCCAGATGGGTCATGGATCTTCTTCCTGAAGCCCCATGTTAACTGCCTTTACCATCATCTCCTCATTACTGAGAGCTTTGACAGCTGAAGTCCACATCCACAGCCGCATCAATACCTTTTGCATAGCTCCACTGCGCAGAACCAGATTCCCAACTTCAACTGCTGTAAAAAACACCATGAGAGGCTTCTTCAGGACCTCAATTCTGCTCACATCTTCCATACAGTCCAGGATCTTCTGCACATCTCCTATAAATTTGCTGAAAAGGTTGTTGGCTTCATTTCCATGTTTATAGTTAATCACCATTTCACTTATGCCTGTTTGCAACGCTGTTAAGGCCGCTGGTGACCCCCAGACCGACGCCTGTGGCTGTGAGGGCCAAAGATACGCCTCTGAAATACTGAGAATAAAATTTGATCATTTTTTCAGATTAAGTTCAAACTAAATTAAAATAATCTTACCAGAAATTCTGGTCTTGAAAAAGAAAATGTCCAGAATGAAATGAGACACTTTTACCTGATTTCACTTAGCTGCAGTAGATGATCATAAAGTTTCTGCAGAGAAGCCTTATGACTTACGTTCAGATTAAATTCCCTGAGGATTTCCCATCGAGCCACCTAAAACATTAAACCATTCATCCATCCAAACAGAACTTTCCCAAGAGGACGTCTTGGCTCTGTACCGACCTCAGACAGCACCTACAGAATTGATCACCTTCTCCAGATGATACTTACTTACTTGCGGCCGAACCCGATACACTCCTGGAGCTGCAGTGAGCAAACACAGATTGTCAGATCTTTAGAAGATACCCCTGTGGAGTAATCAGAGGGAGATGAACAGTACCCTTCACAATCTTCTCACAGATCTGCTGAGTGAACCGGATGTATTTGTCCAGCTGGAGCATCAGGACTTCCAACGTTGCTGAGAATCGGCAGGAAGAAAGCTGCTGCTTTCCTCTTGAAGTGGACGAGAAGTGGAGACACCAATCTGGCTGTGGAGATCAGCGAGCGTACAGATATGGAACTCACCCCCTTTGGCATGAATTTCTCACCCATGAAGACGAACAGTGAGGTGACTGTGAGTTTCTCCACTGCATCCAGAAAGTGTTGGAGTTTCTCCAGACCCTCTAAAGTGCTCTTCAGAACTTCCCCCAGCTCCTTTCTCCAGTTCCTGTCTTTTGGGAATCTGCTTTCACCTGAGTGACTCTATTGAGCATGTACTCCCACCCAGAGCTTTGCTCTTCTTCTCAGCTTCTGAACAGGGTGAAGGTCAGAGTGATCTGATCGGCCTGGTCTTTGATGTTCATCATCATATCGGCTCGGTTTCTCGCTGTAAGGTCCATTTTGTTTCTCCGTCACAGAACTCCTTCACAGTTTCAGTGTATTCGAGAGTGTGTGAGATTTAGTCGCTCAGCTTTGCTTCTGCAGTTTTCTCTCTGTGATCAGAACACGTCACTGAATCAGTCCAGGTTTCCTCACACTGCACCACAGACTGAGCATCAGTCTGAGTGTGTGAGTTCTCCAGTCTCACCCATCTTTACTCACAAACTGAACTGTCACTTCTATAAGCAGATCTAATTAAAGTACAAGAAGAGAAATCTGTGTGTGTGTGTGTGTGTGTGTGTTGTGTGTGTGGTGTGTGTGAATAGATCTGATCTGAGATACAGCCCCGTTTACTTTTTTACATATGTTTTATTAATATTAGCTGAACTTCTCCATCTGTTTTAATTCGGAACAGACGGAACCGGTTATTGGACAGAATTAATCAATGAAATGAACCGAATGAACCAGTGACTCAAACCACCAACCTGATAATCGACTCCATTTCAATCAGCGCCGCCTGATTTTCCTGATTCAGTTGTTGAATGTAAAGTTCGGGTTTTAATGTTGGAGTAAAATGTTTCTTTATTAATCTGAGAAATAAAAGATAATGAACAATAGATTGATCTGAGACTGTCTCACTCTCTGTTCAGATCTGACAGACACACCGGCAGATCAACTCTTCTATATGAGTCAGAAGATTCGACTCATATGGAAACACTTTTCCGTTTTTTACATATTTACACGTTTTTAAATTTTTACATATTTTCCTTCCACACATTTTAGTTTTAAACAGATTTGTTGTTACTATGGTGAAAGTTAAGATAAACTAAATTTTATTGATTCCGCTTTAAGTGAATCAAATGAATCAAAACACAGATTGAGTCGTTAAACTTTGGTTAAATCTGTTTTCGCTTTCATTTCTGGCTGGAAGTTTAAAACATTAAACGGTTTTAAGGCTGTGAAAACGGTCGTGTTTCGCAGATTTTAGTGATTGGACACAGAGAAAAAGCGGCTCTCTGACTGTTTATTAACTGTTAATGTCGCTCGTTTAACGCCGCATAACAACTTCTAAACCGCATCGACTAAATAACACCGCCGTCTAGCGGGGCATTAATGTAACTACCACGAATACACCACAGAACTGGTTAGATTAATAACCTTTTACAATCACTATACTACAAACGCTTCACTTTAATATTTAGGGGTTTGTTTCTGCTGCTATTAAAGATTTTCAGCGCTTCACTGTTGTGTAATGATTAGACTGAGCAGCAGAGGGCAGCACTGACACACCTGCGCACCGTCATTTTACTGCCACTGAACCACTGTTTTAATAAAATAGCGACAGTATAAAGTGTTCATAGATTATAAGACTACGGTAGCCGAGAAAGTGCAGAACAGTCCTATAAACAAAATAATCTATTAAACCAATATAATCCATGAACAAAATAATATAAAACGAAATAAGCCATAAACACAATATATATAACAATTAATCCATACAATAATCCATGAACAAATATAAAAATATAACAAAATAATATATAACAATATAATCCATAAACATATAAAATAATATTAAACAATATAATCCATAACAAAATAATAATAACAATATAATCCATAAACAAAAATATAAAAAATATAATATAAACAATATAATCCCATAACAAAATAATATATAAACAATATAATCCATATGAACAAAATAATATATAAACAAATAATGAAACAATAAACAAAACATATATAAACACTATAATATCCATAACTAAACAAATACTAATATAAACAAAATATAATCCATAAACAAAATAATATATAAACCAATATAATCCATAAACAAAATAACATATAAACAATATAATCCATAAACAAATAATAGATAAACAATATAATCCATAAAACATAATATAAATATAAGATAACAAATAATATAATCCCTAAACAAAATAACATATAAACAAATATAAGCCATAAACAAATAACTATAAACAATATAATCCATAAACAAAAAATATAAACAATATAATCCATATAATATAAACAATATAATCCAATAAATAAACAAAATAAATCATATAAAAACATAAACAATATAATCCATAAACAAAATAACATAAAAACAATATAAATCCATAAACAAAATAATATATGAAACAAAAAACAATATAATCCATAAAAAATAATCCATAACAACAATAATCCATATAACAAATAATCCATAAACTAAAAATATAATATATAAACAATATAATCCATAACAAAATAACATATAAACAATATAATCCATAAACAAATAACATATAAACATCCATAAAAAAATAATCCATAAACAAAATAACTATATAAACAATATAATCCATAAACAAAATAATTAGAAGCCATCAAAAACAAAAAATAATAAACCATAAAACATAAATAAATATATAACACATATAATCCATAAACAAATAATAAAACAATATATCCATAAACAAAAATATCCATAAACAATATAATCCATAAACAAAAATAAATATAAACAATATAATCCATAAACAAAATAAATATATAATAATATATAAACAATATAATCCATAAACAAAATAATATATAAACAAATAATCCATAAACAATATAACATAAAAAAAATAATCCTAATATAACATAAACAAAATAAAATAATAGATAAACAATATAACCCATAAACCAAAAATAATATATAAACAAATATAAATACCATAAACATAAACAAATAAATATAAACATAAAAAAAATAATATAAAAACAATATAAACCCATTAACAATAAATATAATGTTTTATGGATTATATTGTTTATATATTATTTTTGTTTTATATTATATTGTTTATAACCCATAAACAAAATTATATATAAACAAAATAATTGGGTTGGTTTAGTGTTTAAACACTGTTGCCTCACAGGAAGACGATCCTGCGAATAAGCGGCTATAGATGATATAATGAATGGATGAATGGATGAATGGATGTATGAGTAGATGGATGAATAGATGAATGAAGATGAATGAATGAATGAATGAATGGTTGGTTGATTGGATGGATGGATGGATGGATGAGTAGTAGATGATGAATAATGGATGGATGGATGGATGAATAGATGGATGGATGAGTAGATGGATAATGGAGGGATGAAAGAAATGGATGGATTAATAGATGGATGAATAATGGATGAATAGATGGATGAATAAATGAATGGATGGATGGATGAGTAGATGGATGAATAAATGGATGGATGAATAGATGGATGGATGAATGAATAGATGGATGGCTGAGTAGATGGATGAATAAATGGATGGATGAATGGAATGGATGGATGATGAATGGATGGATGAATAGATGGATGGCTGAGTAGATGGATGAATAAATGGATGGATGGATTAATAGATGGATGAATAGATGGATGAATAATCATGGATGGAAGAATAGATGGATTGAATAAATGAATGGATGGATGGATGAGTAGATGGATGAATAAATGGATGGATGGATGAATAGATGGATGGATGGATGAATAAATGGATGAATAGATGGATGAATGGATGGATGGATGATGAGATGGATGAATGGATGGATGGATGGATGGAATAGATGGATGAATGGATGGATGGATGGATGGATGAGTAGATGGATGGATGGATGAATGGATGGATGGATGGATGGAGTAGATGGGATGAATGGTGATGAATGGATGGATGGATGAGTAGATGGATGTATGGATGGATGATGGATGGATGGATGAATATACTTTAACATACTTTAAGAAAAATAATAGTGAAAATAGTTTATTTAATGAATTAATAATTTTTGTTTTAAAGAAGTGACTTTCGAGACTTTCATTCACATTTACAGCGTTTAGCAGACGCTCTTATCAGGAGGGACGTACACAGGTGTCTCATCAATAAACAGATCAACAACTGATCCAATAACTCACAGACCAGTGGACCAAACACAAAAAACTGTTATATATCTCTGTGTGTGTGTGTGTGTGTGTGTGTGTGTGTGTGTGTGTGTTTGAATTGGGGGTTTATATTTATGGTTACTTGTGTGATGTTTTGTTTGTTTGCTTTCTATTGCAGTGTTGACCTCTGGATGTCTGATGTAACACAGTCAACTAGATGGTAACTTGTGCGCGCACGCGCACACACACACACACACACACACACAGATATATAACACGTTTATAACACGACAATAAGTATAACAATCTGATTGGCTTTTGGAGACACGTGCTAGAGGGACTGTAACGCTTGCTCCGGATTGGTTGTTTTTTTTCCGCTGACTGTGGCATATTTAATGAGGAGGCGGTGCCTGCGGGGGGTCCACACGCTCGCGCGCGCTGTTTTTTTAGAGAAACACTGGCTGTGGGAAAGTTTGTGTTTTTGTTGCGCTTTTTAATGATGTAGTTTTTTATTCCGCGCTTTATTTTGTGTGTAAAATCGCGTCCCGGAGGTTTGACTGGTGTTTAAGACAGTAAATGTAGCCGCCGGTTCTGTATGAAGAGCTCCGGAATTCCGACTGAGGAGATTCTCCCTTTCATTAGTATTTGGTTTATTCTTCTTTTGCATTGAATAATTTCGACTGGTGTGTAAAATGATGGCGTCGATGGCGGCCGCTGAGTCCGGATTAAACCCGGGGTCTCTGTCCCTGTCCGCCGCGGACTCGCTGGTTCCTGCTAGCATGTTCGCTCCGGCCGGGCGGTGCTGTGGGGACGAGGCCGGGACAGAGAGCTGTGAGGACGGGGAGACAGTGAACGGAGAGCTCGGGGATTTCTACAGCAAGGTTCAGTCACAGGCCGCACACAGAGCCGCACTTTACAGACCATAATATTCACAGGGTTAATACACACATCATCACTCACTGTGTGTGTGTGTGTGTGTGTGTGTGGTGTGGTGTGTGTTTATTCCGTTAAAGGGTTTAAAATGATTGATTTTCAGTATTTAATTGTAGATTTATTATAACTCTGTTTACTGTTAATAATAATTATAATAATTATAATAATAAAGTGCATTAATATGAACGGAGTTTCTGTTTAAATACACAGAGAAAAAAATCACATTAAAAACACAAATAATCCATATGTACCGGACAATCCACCACAGCGGTGGGGTGGGGGTGGGGGGGTGACGTCATAGCGTGTGTGTGTGTGTGTGTGTGTGTGTGTGTGGAGTGCACTTAGATAGGGACAGTTCACTAAGTGAGACACAAACACCATCAACCTGCCCTTCTGTTAGAGCTGTACTGATGAAAACACCAGTGCAACGTGCGCAACACACACACACACACACAGACAGACAGACAGACAGAAGTGTGTTTGAGGTGATGTTATCGTGATGATTGATTAATTGATAGTATAATTAGTGGTGTTTTTTACACACAGATCTGAACGTGTGTGTGTGTGTGTGTGTGTGTGTGTGTGTGTGATGGGTTTTATAAATAAGTTTTATTCATATCTGATTCATTAATTTGCCTTTGATGTCTGTGAATCTGGTCATTTCTGTATTAACGTCTGACTGCAGTTTATTATAACATCCAAATTATTCAAAACATTCTAACAAAAATGTCTGTCTGTCTGTGTCTTCTCTCTCTCCCTCTCCCTGTCTTGTCTGTCTGTGTCTCTCTTCTCTCTCTCTCTCTGTCTCTCTCTCTCTCTGTCTGTCTGTTCTCTCTCTGTCTCTCTCTCTCTGTCTGTCTGTGTCTGTGTGTCTCTCTCTCTCTCCCTGTCTGTCTGTCTGTCTGTGTCTCTCTCTCTCTCTCTCCCTGTCTGTCTGTGTGTCTCTCTCTCTCTCTGTCTGTCTGTGTGTCTCTCTCTCTCTCTCTGTCTGTCTGTGTCTCTCTCTCTCTCTCCCTGTCGTCTGTCTGTGTCCTCTCTCTCTCCTCTCCCTGTCTGTCTGGTCTGTGTCTCCTCTCTCTCT
>VCAZ01000298.1:203546-213546 GCA_005784505.1 Bagarius yarrelli | reverse complement strand
ACACCACACACACACACACACACACAAACTTTTCATGCCTCGGCACGTCATAAAACAAAACAAGTTTCAACAGCAGCAGTAAAGTCTCATGTCTCGCACTCGGCTCGGCACTCTCGGCCCGTCTCATGTCTCGCACTCGGCTACATGCTGATATGCAGGAAAGGGGAATTGATGTAAACTTTTTCCAATCTTTGAGTATAGTTCCATTTTTACCCATTACACTCCCTCCTATAACAACCCCCCCCACACACACACACCCCCCACCCCAACCTGAGCATGAACCGATAACCTTCTCTCAGTCCCCTGCAGTGTAATTATGGGTTGTTAGAGTGTGACAGCACAATGACACACAACTCCATCATCACACTTTCATTCTCAGAAATCAACAGGGAAATTCAGCTCTACATTCCGGTCATCTCACACACACACACACGCACACACACACACACACAGACGCATACACACGCACGCACACACAGACGCACACCTGGAGCTGAACAGCAGTTTTAACACAGAGAAAACAGGAGATTCAAGAATTGAGAAACTTCAGAAATGACATTTAACTACATCTTACACTCTGTGTGTGTGTGTGTGTGTGTGTGTGTGTGTGTGTGTGTGTGTGTGTGTGTGTGTTAAAGGGTCTGCTTGGTCAGTCTGATGAATCCACTGTAAAGATGTTCATCCTTTAAACCTCAGTGAAGTTCATTAGACCCTCAGGTGAGGGCTTCACCTGCAGTGTTAATAGAATGGTTGAGGTTAATGTGTTGTTCTGCTGATCTGAAGGGGGCAGGTTCAATTCCCAGAACCACAAAGCGGACACTGATGGGCCCCTGAGCATGGCCCCTGAACCGCCAACTGCTCAGATTAATACAATTTAGTGAAAAGAAAATGCCAGGAATAAAATGTTAATCGGGAGGTTCCCTGTTTCAGCACAGCAGTGTGTGTGTGTGTGGGGGGGGGGGGGGGGTCCCTGAACATGTTTTCTCTGAAAGGATGAAGATAATCTGTAGAACCTGTTTTGTGTTTTCTTGGTGAGCTGTGTGTGTGTGTGTGTGTGTGTGTGTGTGTGTGTGTGTGTGTGGTGTGTGTGTGTGTGTGTGTGTGTGTGTGTGTGTGTGAGACAGTAACTGCTTGAACAGGTTGCTGAATGTCGGAACTCACCAGTTTGCCGTTGCGGTCCAGCGCTTTCTTCACTCTGCCGTACGTCCCGCTACCGACCGTCTCCAGGAAGTCGTAGCGGTGCTTCAGGTTGTGTTTGTGATGATGCCGCTTGACCGCGTGCCGTTTCTCCGCTGGGGAGCACTTCCGGTCGGCAGGATGACCTTCCGCCACAGCCGCCGTGTCCAGTCCGAGCCGCGGCGCCTCCATGTTCACTTCCGCACTTTATTCACTGTTACCTACAGCGCGAGACGATCTTCAAATAAAGAATCTTTTACAGGCAAAAAGTCCACTGGCGCGCGCTCCTCTATACACACACTTATACACACACTTATACACACACTAACACCACACACTAACACCACACTTTTTCTCAGGTAACACACACACACCACTGCAGCCTACAGCTCATATCTACACAGGAGGCGGGCTTTGTGTGTAGGCGGAGTCAGGGGGTGGTTTTATTATTAACAAATATAAAACGTGGAAATAAGACTGCGCGTGCGTGTTGACGTCATCATTCTAGAATTGTTGTTTATTTTTATAGCTGAGCTGTTTAAAAGTCGCTCTGGATAAAAAAAGGCTCTAGAATAAAATTAGCCAGAAATTCAGAATGCACAGATTTACTGTAAATAAACAACAACACTGACTAACGCTACACAACACACTGCTAACAACACTGCTACAACAACACTACTACGCTACACACAACGCTACCACACTGACTAACTAACAGACTAACGCTACACAACACTAACCCTACACAACACTGACTAACGCTACACAACACTGACTAACGCTACACAACACTGACACTCTAACACACTAACTAACGCTACACACACACAACGCTGACTAACGCTACACACACACGACGCTAACACAACACTAACGCTACACAACACTGCTAACACACACAACACTACGCTACACACATGACTAACGCACTAACACAACACACTAACTAACGCTACACAACACTGACACCCTACACTACTAACACAACACTAACTCTACACAACACTGACTAACACTACACACACTGACTAACGCTAACTAACGCTACAACACTACACGCTACACAACACTAACGCTACACAACACAACTAACGGCTACACGCTACACAACACTACTGACTAACGCTACACAACACTGACTAACGCTACACTAACTACGCTACACTCACGCTACACACAGCACTGACTAACGCTACAACACACTAACAACTGACTACACAACACTAACACCACACTGACTACGCTACACAACACTAAC
Organism: Bagarius yarrelli; assembly: GCA_005784505.1. Classification (NCBI taxonomy): domain Eukaryota; kingdom Metazoa; phylum Chordata; class Actinopteri; order Siluriformes; family Sisoridae; genus Bagarius; species Bagarius yarrelli. The sequence continues at coordinate 211,112 of VCAZ01000298.1, read as the reverse complement.
AACGCTACACAAACACTGACTAACGCTACAACACACTACTACTACACAACACTACTAACGCTACACACACTAACGCTACAAACACTGACTAACGCTACACACACACTAACTACAACGCTACACAACATACTACACTAACGCTACCACACCTACCGCTACAGACGGTACAACAGACTACACACCCTACCTCTACACACACTGACTAACTACACAACGCTACGCTAACAACACTACTCTCACACCTGACTAACGCTACACACACACTAACCGCTACACACACTGACAAACACGCTACACAACACAACGCTAACAACAGCTAACTAACACAACACTAACCCGCTACAACACACACTACGCTACACGCTACACAACACTAACGCTACACACAACACACTAACACTGACTACTACACAACCTGACTACGCTACACAACACTAACGCTACACAACACACACGCTACACACTAACGCTAACGCTACACAACACTGACGACACAACACTACTAACGCTACACAACCTTACGCTACTAACGCTAACACACTACGCTACAACACACTGACTACACAACACTAACAACGCTACACAACACTAACGCTACAACAACACTACGCGCCAACCTGACTAACGCTACACAACACTGACTAACGCTACACAACACTAACGTCTACACAACGCTGACTAACACTACACCAACACTGACTAACCTACCACAACGCTACACTAACCTACACAACGCTACGCCTCTACACTAACGCTACACAACACTGCTACACACACACTAACGCTACACAACACTAACCAACTGACTAACGCTACACAACACTACGTACACGCTACAACAACACTAACCCTACACAACACTGCTACACTAACAACACACTAACGCTACACAACACTGACTAACGCTACACAACACTACGAACCTACACAACACACACAACACTGACTACGCTACACACACTACTAACGCTACACAACACTGACTAACGCTACACAACCTAACAACGCTACACAAACCACTAACTACGCTACACACAAACACTAACGCTACTAACACACACACTAACGCTACACAACACTACGCTACACAACACTGATACTACGCTACTACGCTACACTAAAGCTACAACACGCTAACACAACACTAACGCTACACAACACTGACTACTAACGCTACACACCCTAACACAACGCTACACAACACTGACTAAACGCTACACAACACTAACGCTACACAACACACTGACTAACGCTTTTACAACAACACAAAACACTACACACACACTAACGCACACACACTGCTAACGCTACACAACACTGCTACACAACACTAACACGCTACACAAACACTAACGCTACACAACACTGACTAACGCTACACAAACACTAACTACTTTAAAACGCTACACAACACTAACGCTACACAACAACACTGACTAACGCTGACACACAACTACTACAACACAACCTAACGCTACACAACACTACTACACGTACACACACTAACGCTAACACAACACTGACTAACGCTAACAACAACACTAACTCTACACAACACTAAACGCTACACAACAACGCCAAACACTAACGCTACTAACGCTACACAACACTAACGCTACACAACACTGACTACGCTACACAACCCTACGCTAACACACAACAACACCTAACGCTACACAACACTAACTCTACACAAACTGCTAACCTACACTAACGCTACACACCTAACGCTACACAACACTGACTAACGCTACGCTACACAACCCTAACGCTACACAACACTAACGCTACACACTACACTACGCTACACAACACTGACTAACGCTACACAACACAAATAACAACACTGACTACCGCTAACACAACACTGACGCTACACAACACTAACGCTACACAACACTACTAACGCTACACAACCACACTACACGCTACAACACACACTAACGCTACACACACTGACTAACGCTAACACACTACACTAACGCTACTACGCTACACAACACTGACTACACACACTAACGCTACACAACACTGACTAACGCTACAACAACAACACTACTAGACAAAACACAACTACACACTAACGCTACACAACACTAAACGCTACACAACACACTAAACTACTAACGCTAAACTAACGCTACACAACCACTACGCTACAACACTAACTACACACACGACTAACACAACAACACTGACTACGCTACACAACACTGACTAACGCTAACACAACACTAACGCTACACAACACTGACTAACTAACGCTAACCTACACTACTACAACGCTACGCTACAACAACGAACGCTACACAACACTGACTAACGCTACACTACACTACACAACACACTAACACTAACGCTACTAACGCTACACAACACTGACTACACAACACTAACGCTACACAACACTAACACTACACTAACCTAACCTACACAACACTAACGCTACACAACAAACAACTTGAACTAACGCTACACAACACTAACGCTACAAACGCTGACACACGCTACCTAACAACACTAACGCTACACAACACTGACTAACGCTACACAACACTAACGCTACAAACAACACTGACTACCTACGCTACACAACACTAACTAACGCTACGCTACAACACTGACTAAACGCTACACAAACACTAACTAAACACGCTACACGTAACACTAACACTACACAACACACTACGACGACTTTACACACACTGCTACACAACACTACTACGCTACACAACACTGACTAACGCTACACAACACTAACGCTACACAACATGACTAACGCTACACACACACAACTAACGCTACACAACACTAACGCTACACAACACTAACGCTACGCTACACAACACTGACTAACGCTACACAACACTAACGCTACACAACACTAACGCTACACAACACTAACTACGCTACACAACACTAACAGCTACACACAACACTGACTAACGCTACACAACACTGACTAACGCTACCACACTGACTACACAACACTAACGCTACTACACGCTACACAACACTGACTACGCTACAAACACTGAACGCTACACGACTAACGCTACAACACTAACGATAACAACCCTGCTACACACAACACTACACAACACAACGCTACACAACACTGAACGCTACACAACACTGACTACGCTACACAACACTAAACGCTACACTAACGACTAACGCTACACAACACTAACACAACGCAACACTAACACACCCACCCAACGCTACACAAAACACTACACAACAGACTAACAACACTGCTACACACACAACTGACTACACGCTACACAACACTACACGCTAACACTGCTACACAACACTAAACGCTACACAACACTAACACAACGCTACACAACACTAACGCTACCACACTACACACTACGAACGCTACACAACACTAACGCTACACAACACTAACGACTACACACCACTAACGCTACACACACTAACACCTAACGCTACAAAACTGCTACACACACACTGACTAACGCTACACAACACTGACTACGCTACAAACACTAAACGCTACACCAACACTGACTAACGCTACACAACACTAACGCTACACACACACTGACTAACGCTACACAACACTACGCCACACAACATTGCTACACACACACTAACGCACACACACTGCTAACACAACACTAACTAAACGCTACTAACGCTACACAACAACACTACTACGCTACACAACACTGACTTACACAAAACACTAACGCTACACAACACTAACGCTACGCTACAACACTAACGCTAAACACACACTACGCTACAAACACTAACGCTACACAACACTAAGCTACACAAAACACTAACGACACAACACTAACGCTACACAACAAACGCTACTACGCTACAACACTGACTAACACGCTACGCTAACACAACAACGCTACACAACACTACGCTACACAACACTACGCTACACAAACCACTGAACTAACGCTACACAACAACACTAACTACCACGCTACACAACACTACTACCACACACACTGCTAACTACACAACACTACTAACGCTAACACACACTGACTAACGCTAAGCACACAACACTAACGCTACACAACACTGACTAACGCTACACAACACTAACGCTACACAAACACTACACGCTACACAACAACTGCTACACAAAACACTAACGACTAACGCTACACAAACACTAACGCTAACGCTACCAACACTAACAACACTGACTAACGCTACGCACAACACTAACGCTACACAACACTACTAAACGCTACAACACAACCTGCTAACGCTACACAACACTGCTACTTTAAACGCTACACAACACTAACGCTACACAACACTAAACGCTACACACACAACTACACAACATGCTACTAACACAACACTAACGACACAAACGCTACACAACGACTAACGCTAACAACATCAACACTGCTACACAACACTAACGCTACACAACACTAACGCTACACAACACTGACTAACGCTACACACAACACTAACGCTACACAACATACACACACACTGACTAACGCTACAAACACTGAACTAACGCTACAACAACATAACGCTACTACGCTACACAACACTAACGCTACACAACACTAACGCTACTACACAACACTGCTACACAACACTAACGACTAACGCTACACAACACTGACTAAAGACTACGCTACACACACTACTACACGACTAACGCTACAACACACTGACTAACGCTACACAACACTAACGCTACACACACTGAACACTGACTACTGAACACTAACAACACTTAACGCTACACAAACACTAACGCTACAACAACACTAACGCTTAACAAACATGACTACTAACAACTAACACACACGCTACTAACGCTACGCACAACACTTAACGCTACACAACACTGATAACGCTACACAACACTACTAACGCTACACAACCTGACTAACGCTACTAACGCTACACAACACTGCTAACACACAACACTAAACGCTACAACAAACACTAACTAACGCTACACTACACACTGCTACACAACACTACACAACACTGACTAACGCTACACAACACACTAACAACACTGCTACACAACACTGCTACTAACGACTACACAACACTGACTAACGCTACACAACACTAACGCTACACAACAACTGACAACGCTACACAACAGCTACACAACACTACGCTACACTAACGCTACACAACAAACACTACGACAACACTACGCTGACTAACGCTACACAACACACACACTGACACTAACGCTACACAACACAACTAACGCTACACAACCTGACTGACACACACTAACGCTACACACGCTACACAACACTAACGCTACAACAACACTACGCTACACAACACTACAACACAACGCTACAACACCCTAACGCTACACAACGCTACTACTACGCTACACAACACTAACGCTACTAACGCTACACAACACTAACGCTACAACACGCTACACGCAACACTCTAACTGACTAACACGCTACACAACACTAACGCTACACAACACTGACTAACGCTACACACACTAACTAAACGCTACACAACACTGACTACGCTACACACACTGCTACACACACTGACTAACGCTACACACACTAACGCTACAACACTGCTACACAACACTGAAACGCTACACAACACTAACGCTACACAAACACTAACACGCTACAAAACACTGACTACAACGACTACTACGCTACTACACAATAACGCTACACAACACTGACTAACGCTACACAACACTACTAACGCTACACAACACTAACGCTACACAACACTGACTAACACAAAAACTAACGCTACAAACACTAACACAAACACTGGACTAACGCTACAACAACACTACACGCACTACACAACACTGGAACGCTACACAACACTGACACTAACGCTACAACAACACTAACGCTACACAAACACTGACTAACGCTACACAACACTACAAAAACACTGACTAACGAACACAACGCTACACGCTACACAACTGCTGACTAAACGCTACACACAACACTGACTAACGCTACACAACATAACGCTACACAACACAACAACCCTGACTAACGCTACACAACCTACTAACGCTAACGCACACACTACCACACACCCAATGACTACACACCACACTAACGCTACACACACTGACTAACGCTACACAACACTGACTAACGCTACAACACACTACGCTACACACAACACTAACGTACACAACACTACTAACGCACTGACTAACACTAACGCTACACAACACTAACACTAACGCTACACACTACTAACGCTACACAACACTGACTACCGCTACACAAACACTAACGCTTACACTACTAACGCTACACAACACTAACGCTACACACACGCTACACAACACTAACGCTACACAACACTAACGCTACACAACACTAACGCTACACAACACTAACGCTACACACACACTACACACAACTGACAACGACTACACAACACTACCGACTGACTACGCTTACACAACACTAACGACACACACTAACGCTACACAACACTAACGCTACACAACATAAACGCTACACAACACTAACGCTACAACAACTAAACTGCTACACAACGCTAACACACACTAACGCTTTTACCTACAACACTGACTAACGCTACACAACACTGACTACACACCACTAACGCTACACAACACTAACTAACAACACGACTACGCTACACAACACTAACTGGACGCTACACAACACTAACGCTACGCTACAACACTAACGCTACACAACACTGACTTTAACGCTACACAACGCCACTACACAACACTGCACCTAAAGCTAACTAACGCTACACAACACTAACGCTACACAACCACTGACAACACTACAACGCTACACAACATGACTAACACAACACTGCTAACGCTACACAACACTAAACGACTAAAGACTAACGCTACACAACACTGACACAACATTGAACGCTACACCACACACACTAACGCTACACAACACTACTACACAACCCTGACTAACGTTAACGCTACACAAACACTAACGCACTACACTAACGCTACACACACACTGACTAACGCTACACAACACTAACGCTAACGACTACTGACTAACGTACACTAACACTACTACACAACGCTACACAACACTACTAACGCTACACAACACTAACGCTACACAACACTAAACGCTACACAAACACTGACTAACGCTACACAACATAACGCTACGACTTTAACACTAACGCTACACACAACACTGACTAACGCTACACAACACTACACAACGACTAACGACTTACGCTACACACACACACTGACTTTAACGCTACACAACACACTAACGCTAACAACACTGACTTAACGCTTACGCTTACACAACACTAACGCTATACAACACTGACTAACGCTACAAAACACTGACTAACGCTACACAACACTAACGCTACACAACACTGCTACACAACACTAACGCTACACAACACTAACGCTTTTAACGCTAACACAACAACTACACTACACGCACACTAACGACACAACACATAACGCTACACAACACTGACTTTAACGCTACACAACACTAACGACAAACGTACAAACACTACGCT
>VCAZ01000298.1:193546-198546 GCA_005784505.1 Bagarius yarrelli | reverse complement strand
GTCCGTCTCTCCTCCGTCCTCTCGTCTCTCTCGTCTGTCCCCTCTGTCTCTCTGTCCCCCCCCTCCCCCGCTCTCTTCTTTACTTTGGTGGCTTTCACATGACTCCTGTTCTGACCCTGTCCTGACCCTTTGATGTTGAGGCCCACACATGTTGATGATGATGATGATGATGATTGAAGATAAATGGTGGTGTTTGATGGAGGGGTTTTAACCTCGGGTTGTTTTTTCTCATAAATTCTTTGCGCTCTTGCTGACTGTTGACCTCAGGACCGTGTGTGTAGGATGGAAATCCACCTGTCAATCATTTCTTCTGCCCGCCTTTCTGCCCTTCGCCGTTTTCTTTAGTTTCTCTTCGTTCGTTTCTGCGTTCAGGATTCGTCACTCTGGCGTTACATTCACACCACCAGCAGACATCAAGCAGCACTGAAGTGTTAATTAACTTTTTAAAGCTGAACACACACTGACCAGGCTCAGAGGCACACAGGGAAACACACACACACACACACACACAGACACACAGACAGACACACACACACACACAACCACACACAGACAGACAGACAATTTAGTCAAATACAACCCTTCTCCCTGTCTGTGTGTATCATCTGAATTGTCCTGAGAGCAGTGTAAGGAGGGCGTGGGCACAGGAAGTGAATAGAGGATGTTATTTTTTTAACCGTGTGTGTGTGTGTGTGTGTGTGTGTGTGTGTGTGTGTCTGTGTGTTCAGACATTCAGTGTGTGGAGCCGGATTAAGTGGTGATGGTACTGACTGACGCTTTTGTGTGTGCTTGTGTGTCCTTATTTTATTCTCCTGATCCTTTCTTTTCTTTATTATTGTTCCTCTCCATCTGTCTCTCTGTCTCTCTCTCTCTCTCTCTCTCTGTGTGTGTGTGTGTGTGTGTGTGTGTGTGTGTGGTGGTTTGATTAATGTTGCAGTAAGATCTTTTAACCTTGTGTTATGATGCTCCTCTCGCTCTTGGGGCTCCCCGTGAGAAGACTGGTGGTTGTTCCCATGCTGCCCTAATAACTATCAGCATAACTGCTTTATGTACACCCCACACACACACACACACACACACACACACACACGTCTAAATGCTGATTATTTTTACGTATGTTCTATAAGACGTGTTAATGGGACAAAAACTAACATATCTGTCTCTCTGCGTGTCTGTGTGTGTGTGTGTGTGTGTGTGTGTGTAAGGAGACCAGGATTATAGTGGCACCGTGTGCAGGAGTGCAGCCCATTAAAGAAGCTCTGGAAGACTGCATGCAGAACACAATTCCCATAATCCTCTATGCTCTGAGTCAGGACTCTGTTACTCCAGACCAGAACGCAGCTGACGTGAGTCACTCCTAGCTTCCACGTGCGTGCGTGACCTGCTTCCATTTCCTGTCTGCTTTATCCGGATCTCCAGTCTACCTGGTGTTCCTGCCCCTCAGGTGGAACTGACTGCTCTTCAGAGGCAGCTCTTCTCCCTGGGGCTTCTCCCAGATGGGCCAGGAAACTGTTCCTGCGGCGCTCCTTGCCAAACACCACACGGGTCCTCTGGGAAACCGCACAGCGTCCTGGGGGAGAGTTCAGAGCGCCTCCATCGACTCCTCGTTCACTTTTCCAGACAGGTGCTCACCAGTCAGCTGGTAGAGGCAGCAAACCGACTGAACGCTCTCCACTGCAGCTACCTGGACCTCTTCATCAACCAGGTAAGATCATCATCACCGACATCATCTTCATCACCATCATCACCCTCATCTTTATCGTCAATATCCTCACCCTCACCTTATCATTACCCTCATCTCTATCAATGTCATCATCAGTTTAACGTCACTGGCCAACCTGACACATGCACACACACACACACACACACACACACACACACACCAGTGTTTGGCTCTTCACATGCTCAAAAACCTCCTACTGATGATTGATTGTTTGTTTGTTTGTTTGTGTGTTTCCGGTTTGTCAGGCATTCGACATGCAGAGGGATCTTCAGATCACGCCGCGGAGGCTGGAGTATACAAGGGAGAAAGAGGCGGAGCTCTTCACCTCCCTCATGGCCATCGCTAATCGCAAGCAGGAGGAGATGAAGGAGATGATTGTGGAGACACTAAGCACCATGAAGGAGCAGCTGCTGGAGGATGCGGCCAACCTGGAGTTCACAGGTTAGGAGGTCAAAGGTCAAGGTTTCAGCCAACTGCCTGTTGAATGCTGGTGATATTTTACACCAGATCCTGCGTGATATTTAAACCTCTCTGCCTGTCTCTCTTTCTTGATCTTTCTCTGTCTCCTCTTTCTGTCTCTTTTGTCCGTCCTCCTTTCTGTTCCTCTCTCTGTCTCTTCTTCGCCCTGTCTCTCTTTCTGAACCTCTCTGCCTGTCTCTCTCTTTCTGTCTCTCTCTGTTTCTCTGCCTGTCTCTCTTTCTGTCTCTTTGTCCTCTTTGTCTCTCTTTCTGTCTCTCCTGTCTCGCTCTGCCTGTCTCTCCTCTCTTTCTGTCTCTCTCTCTGTCTCTCTGCCTGTCTCTCTTTCTGTCTCTTTTCTCTCTCGTCTCTCTGTCTCTGTCTCTCTTGTCTCTGTCCTGTCTCTCTTTCTGTCTCTCTCTGTCTCTCTGCCTGTCTCTCTTTCTGTCTCTCTCTGTCTCTCTGCCTGTCCTCCTTTCTGTCTCTTCTGTCTCTGTCTCTCTCTGTCTTCTGTCTCTCTTCTGTCTCATCTTTCTGGGGGGGGGAATGACTTTTCTGTCTCTCCTCTTTGCCTGTCTCTTTGTCTGACGGTCTGCCTCTCGTCTCTCTGTCTCTCTCTGTCTCTCTGGGAAGATCCTGTCTCTCTTTCTGTCTCTTGTGATCTGCCTGTCTCTCTTTTCTGTCTCTCTGCCTGTCTCTCTTTCTCTATGCTTTGTCTCTCTCTTTCTTGTCTCTCTTTGTCTTCTCTTGTGTCTCTCTCTTTCTGTCTCTCTGTTATCTGTCTCTCTCTGTCTCTCTCTCTGTCTCTCTCTCCCGTCCTCTCGTGCTGTCTCGTCTCTCTTTCTCTGTCTCTCTGTCCTGGGGCCTGTCTCTCTCCTCTCGTCGTCTGTATCTGTCTCTCTCTTGTGTCTCTTTTCGTCTCTTGTCTCTCTGTCCATGCTCTCTTTCTGTCTCTCTCGTCTCTCTGCCTGTCTCTCTTTCTGTCTCTTTGTCCGTCTCTCTTCTGTCTGTCTCTCTGCCTGTCTCTCTTTCTGTCTCTTTGTCTTCGTCTCCTTTGTCTCTCTATGTGTCTCTCTTTCTGTCTCTTTGTCCGTCTCTCTTTCTGTCTCTTTCTGTCTCTCTTGCTGTCTCTTTGTCCGTCTCTGGTCGTCTCTCTTTCTGTCTCTCTTTTTGTCTGTCTCTTTGTCGTCTCTTCGTTCGGCTATGTCTCTCTGTCTCTCTGCTCTGTCTCTCTCTCTGTCTCTCTATCTTCTCTCTCTCTGTCTCTCTCCTGTCTCTCTTTCTGTCTCTCGGTCCGTCTCATCTTATGTCTCTCTTTCTGTCTCTTTCGTCTCTTCTTCTGTGCTCTTTCTCGTCTCTTCTCTGTCTCTCTCTCTGGTCTCTCTTCCCTTTTTTTTTTCGGTCTCTCTTTCGTCTCTCTTATCTCTCTTTCTGTGGTCTCTTTCTCTCTCCTCTCTTCTGCCTGTCTCTCTTTCTGTCTCTTTGTCCGTATCTCTTTCTGTCTCTCTGTCTCTTTGTCTCTCTGTCCTGTCTCTCTGTCTCTCTCTGGCTCTTTGTCCGTCTATTGTCTCTCTCGTCTCTTGTCTCTCTTTCTCTTTCTGTTCTCTTCTGTCTCTCGTCTCTCTTTCTGTCTCTTTGTCCGTCTCTCTTTCGTCTCTCGTCTTATCTCTCTCTGCTCTTTGGTCTCTTGTCTCTCTTTCTGTCTCTGTCTCTTTGTCCGTCTCTCTCTCTCTCTCTTTGTCCGTCTCTCTGTCTCTTTGTCCGGTCTCTGTCTCTTTGTCTCTTTGTCCGTTCTCCTTCGTCTCTTTGTCCGATGGTCTCTCGTCTCTCTCTTCTTTCTGTCTCTTTGTCCGTCTCTCTTTCTGTCTCTTTGTCTGTCTCTCTTTCTGTCTCTTTGTCCGTCTCTCTCTCTGTCTCTCTCTGTTTCTCTGTCTGTCTCTCTTTCTGTCTCTTTGTCCGTCTCTCTTTCTGTCTCTTGTCTCTATCTTGTCTCTTTCTGTCTCTTTCTGCCTGTTCTGCCTCGTTCTTTCTGCCCGTCTCTTTGTGTCCGTCTCTCTCTCTGTCTCTCTCTGTCTCTCTGTCCGTCTCTCTTTCTCAGACATTATCGTGAGCCCTAGCGGAGATGCAGTGAGCAGTAAGGATATTAAGTCGTGTATCCATCAGATTCAGGAGCTGATCGTTGTGCGTCTGAATCAGGCGGTCGCTAATAAACTCATCAGTTCTGTGGATTATTTGCGGGAGAGTTTTGTGGGAACGCTGGAGCGCTGCCTGAGCAGCCTGGAGAAATCCAACATGGACTCTCATAACATCACCTCCAATCACCTTAAACAGGTACACACACACACACACACACACACACACACACACACACACCACAATCTATCCAATGACACTATGACCATAATGAAGCGGAAATAAATATAAACAGCGCAGAGTGAGGCGAGACGGAAGAGGGGTGCGACATGTGGGGGTAAGACGGAAGAGGGTTGAGAGATGAGGGGGTAAGACAGAAGAGGGGTGGGGTGGTAGTGTGGTGAGACAGGACAGTGGTGTGATAGGAAGGTGTTTAGTTAGTTGTTATCAGTAGTTTTGGGGAGCTGATTAGTATTCCAGTGTTTTGTCTCAGAGGTGACACTGGGAGTGATTAGCGCCCCCTGGTGTCATGAGGTGTAATCAGCCCACCAGAGCTTCACATTCATAACATTTACCTGTTATACCTCTTTTGTGTGTGTGTGTGTGTGTGTGTGTGTATTAGATTCTGAATGCAGCCTATCATGTGGAGGTGACGTTTCATTCAGGATCATCGGTGACTCGCCTCTTC
>VCAZ01000298.1:146046-188546 GCA_005784505.1 Bagarius yarrelli | reverse complement strand
AATAATAAAATAACAACAATAATAATTAATAACAACAAATAATAATAACACACAATAAATAATAACAATAACAATAATAATAACAAACAATAAGATAATAATAATAACAATATATAGATATAATAATAATAACAATAATAACAACAATAATAACAATAATAAAAATAATAATAATAACGAATAATAATAACAATAACAATAAGAACCATACAACATAATAATATCAACACATAATACATAATAATAATAAATAGAACAATAAGAATAAATTACCATAATAACGAACAACATATAATAATAATAACAATGAACAAAATAATAATAGAACAACATATAATAACAACAACAATAACAACAAATAATAGAAGAAATAATAAACAACAATAATAACACCAATAATAATAACAACACACAATAATAACAACAATAATACAACAATAACGATAATAACAATAATACTTACAACAATAACAATAATAACAATAATAATACAAAAAAATACAACACAGAGTAATAACAACAATAATACAACACAATAATAAACAACAATAACAACACAACAATAATAATTACAACAATAATAATAATAATAACAATAATAATAACAACAATAATCAATATAACAATAATAATAATATAAAATAATAATTAAACAATAATAATAATAACCGAATAATAACAATAATAACTAACAACAATAATAATAATAATAACCAACATAATAATTACAACAATAATAATAATAACAACAATAATAATAACAACAATAATAATAACAATAACAATAATAACAATAATACAACAACAAGAATAATAACAATAATAACGATAATAATAACAATAATAACAACAATAATAGATAATAATAAAACAATAATAATAACAAATCAATAATAACAAACATAATAATTACAACAATAATAAGAACAATAATAAAACAACAATAACAACAATAATAATTAATAATAATACAACAATAATAAATAAACAAATAATAATAAACAAAAATAATAACAATAATAACGATAATAACAATAAATAATAACAACAATGATGAATAATAATACAATAATAACAACAATAATAATAATAATAACAACTAATAATATAATAACGATTAATAATAACAAAATAATAACAACAATAATCAATAACAATAACAATAATAATACAACAATAATAATAATACAATAATAATAAATAATTACAACAATAATAATAACAACAATAATAACAACAATAATAATTACAAACAATAATAGTATAACAATAATAATACAACAATAACAATAATAATAAACAACACCAATACCAAACAACAATAATAATAACAACAATAATAATAACAATAATACATACAACATACAATAATAAACAACAATAACAATAATAATAATAATAACAATAAAACAACATACTAATAACGATAATATAATAAACAATAACAACAAATAATAAGAATAATAATAATAACAATAATAATAATAACGATAATAATAAACAATAATAATAACAATAACAAACAATAATAATAATAACAATAACAATAATAATAATACAACAATAAGATATAAACTAACAATACAACAACATAACAAATAATAATATACAACAATAATAATAAAACAACAATATAACAAACAATAATAATTACAAATAAATAATACAAATAAAACAACAACAACAATAATAATAAACAACAATAACAACGATAATAACAACGATAATAACAACAACAATACTAAGAATAAACAATAATAATACAAATAAGAACAATCATAAGAATAAACAACAATAACAATAATAACACAACAATAATAACAAAAATAACAACAAAACAATAATAACAACAAGATAATAATAACAACATAATAATAAACAACAATAATAACAACAATATAACAACAACAACAAGAATAATAATAACATAATACTAACAAACAATAATAATAACAACAATAAATACTAACATAATATAACGATAATAACAATAATAATAATTACAATAATAATTAATAACAATAATATAAACAAACAAATAATAAGAACAATAATAACACTAATACAATAATAATAATAAACATAATAATAACCTAACAATAATAATAATAATAATAAATAATCAACAATAATAACAATATAATAATAATAACAATAATAATAATAACGATACAATAACAATAACAATATAATAATAATTACACAATATAATAATAATAAAACAATATAATAATAATAAAATAACAATAATAATATATAATAACAATAACAATAATAACAATAATTAATACAATAATAATAAGAAAACAATAAAAAATAATAACAATAATATAATAATAATTACAATAATAATAATAATAAACAACAAAATAATAATAATAATAACAATAATAAGAACAATTACAAACAATAATAATAACGATAATAATAACAATAATAATACAATAATAATACACGTACAATAATAAATAATTAATAACAATAATAATAACAATAACGAATAATAATAATAATAACAATAATAATAACAACAATAATAATAATAACACAATAATAAATAATATACTAACAACAATACAATAATAATAAACGATAATAATAACCATATCATAACTAACATAACAACAATAATAATAATAATAAACAACAACAATAATAAAATAACAAAACAATAATAATAACAACAATAATAATAACAATAATAATAATAAAATAACAATAATAATAATAATAACAAACAATAAGAATAATAAAATAATAATAACAATAAACAATAATAATAATAACAATATAATTAAACAAACAATAATAACAATAACAACAACAATAATAATTACAACAACAATAAGAATAACAAACAACAAAATAATAACACAAAACATAATAATAACAACGATAATAATACAACAATATAATAACATAAAACGATAATAATACAATAATAATAACACATAATATAATAATAACAACAACAACAATAATAACAATAACAAAAATAAAAAGAAATAATAATAACAACAACAACAATAATAATAATAACAACAATAATAATAATAATAATAACAATAATAATAATAATAATAACAATAACAACAACAATAATAATAACAATAATAATAACAACAATAATAACAACAACATAATAATTACTAACATAATAAAAATAACAATTAATAATAACAATAATGATGATGAGATGAATGAATACTGATGATGATACTGATACTGATGATGATACTGAGATACTGATGATGATACTGATGATGATGATGATGATGATACGATATGATATGATGTGATGATTATGATGCTTATGATTGATATGCTGATACTGATGATACTGATGATGATCTGATGATGATGATGATGATGATGATGCTGATGATGATGATGATGAGATGATGATATGATGATGATATGATGATTATGATGAGATGCTGATGATGATGATGATGATGATGCTGATGATGATGATGATGATGATGTGATGATGATTGATGATGATGATAATGATGATGATGATGATGATGAATGATGATGATGATGACTGATGATGATGATGATGATGATGATACTGATGATTATGATGAGATTACTGATGATGTATGATGATGATGATGATGATGATGATGATACTGATGATGATGATCTGATGATGATAATGATGATGATTACTGATGATGATGATGATGATGATGATGATGATGATGCTACTGATGATGATGATGATGATATGATACTGATGATGTGATGATGATGATGGATGATGAGATAGTATGATGTTCTGATGATGATGATGATTATGATGATACTGATGATGATACTGATGATGATACTGATGATGATGATGATGATACTGATGATGGATGATGATGATGATGATGAGATGAGATGATGATGATATGATGATGATGATACTGATGATCGATACTGATGATGAGATGATGACTGATGATGATACTGATGATGATAATGATGATGATGGTGATGATGATGATGATGATGATGATGATGATGATGATGATACTGAGTGATATGATGAGGATGATTATGATGATGATGATGATGTGGTGTACTGATGATGATACTGATGATGATACGATGATGATGATGATGTGGTGATGATGATGATGTGATGATGATGATGATGATGATGATTACTGATGATGATACTGATGATGATGAATGATACTGATGATGAGACTGATGATGATATGATGATGAGGATGATGATGATGATACTGATGATGATGATGATGATACTGATGATGATACTGAGGATGTGACTGATGATGATGATGATGATGATGATGATGATGGTGGCGGTGATGGGTGATGATGATTATGTTGCAGGTTCTCGACCCGAGCGTCTGCCAGGCTTTGATGAAGAGTGCTGGCAGCTGATGGAGGCCTGTTGGAACGGAGACCCGTCTCAGAGACCTCTGTTGGGAATTGTACAGCCGAGTCTGCAAAGCATCATGGGACGTCTGTGTGACTGTGCTGACCAGAGAAATGTCAGCCTTGAGGACTCCACCTAACACACACACACACACACACACACACACACACACACAATTCAAGACACTCAAACACACACACAAACACACACACACTGTGATACATTCCTGTAAGAACAGAAACACCTGACAGTGACTTAAAAAGAGATGAGGAGTGATTGGGTGATTTCAAAGCGTGCTTACACACACACACACACACACCACACACACACTATCTTCTAATAGGAAGCCAACACACTATTTATGATCGGATGATCTGAGCAATACAAGTTTAAGTGTGTTTTTCTGTGTTTCATGTGTATTTATGTAAAAGTCACACACACACACACACACGGTGTTCAGCGCGTCCTGCATGCTCATCTCTGCGCCGCTGTAGCAGGTTTAATACTGCGATTATCGTCTAATACAACAAGAAAAAAAAGACTTTACATTTTAGCTGCTGTTTCCACTTTCGCTATATGAACACGACTTTTTTTAATAAAACGGATTTGTTGAGGCATCGCAGTGTGTCGAGTGTTTGTGCTCTGACGGATGGACGGCACGTAGAGCTGAAATGCCACGGAATGTGTTTCGTTATAAGATCTTAGCGTCAGCATAAGTGCAGGAGTTTCTAAGGGAAATGGAAGCTTTAGTAAAGTTCAGCTCGGTTCAGTGTTTTCCGAAAAGTTTTTAAAGATATTTTAAACCAAATTTTAGCTGTGTAATACTTTCAGATGGACAGCAGGTGGCAGCAGACAACAGCAAAATGAACCACATAACGAATCAGCTTTGCGTGTTTGTGCTAAAGTTTTTATAATAAAGAGATAAATTATTATTATGGATTTATTCATTTGTTGTTTTTAAACCACCTGATCTGATCGCCAAAATCCGACTAAATCAGTGATTAGAGTGAAAATAAACACTGAGCGATAAAATCAGAGGGAATAATAAATTAACTAATAAAAGAGGGAATAATAAATGAATAAATAAAACAGGGAAATAATGAAATAAAAAAGAGGGAGAATAAATAATAAATAAATAAATAAAAGAAACAAAAAAGAGGAATAATAAATAAATAAATAAAAGGGAATAATAAATAAATAATAAAAGAGGGGAATAATAAATGAATAAAAAAAACAGGGAATAATAAATGAAAAAATAACAGAGGAATAATAATAAATAAATAAAAAGAGGGAATAATAATAAAAAGAGGGAATAATAAATAAATAAATAAAAAGAGGGAATAATAAATAAAAAGAGGGATAAATAAATAAATAAATAAAAGAGGAATATAAATAAATACATAAAAAGATAAAAAGAGGAGGGAATAACACATAATAAAAAGAGGAATAATAAAAAGATGGAATACTAAATTAATAATAATAAATAAAAATAGAAAAAATAAATAAATAAAAAAAAGAGGGAATAATAAATAAATAAATAAAAAGAGGATAATAATGAAAAAAAAAAGGGGGAAAATAATAAATGAATAAATAAAAAGAGGGAAATAAAATAAATAAATAAAAAAGAGGGAATAATAAATGAATAAAAAAAGGGGAATATAAATGAATAAATAAAAAGGAAATAATAAAAGAAATAAATAAAAACAGGGAAAATAAATGAAATAAAAAGAGGGAATAATAATAAATAAAAAAAGAGGGAATAATAATGAATAAAAAAACAGGGGAATAATAAAATAAATTAAAAGAGGGAATAATAATAATAAATAAAAAAAGAAAGAGGGAATAATAATAAATAACAACAGAAATACTAATAAAAAGAGGGAATATAAATAAAAGATAAAAATAAATAAAAAGAAGGAATTATAAATCATAATCAATGAATAATTACAATAAAAAGGGAATAAAAGGAATAAATAAAAGAGGGAATATAATGAATAAATAAAAGAATAATAAAAACAGGAATAAAAATAAAAGGGAATAATAAATAAATAAATAAAAAGGGGAAATAAAGAATAAATACAAAGAGGAATAATAAATGAATATAAAAACAGGAATAATAAATGAATAAATAAAAAGAGGGAATAATAAATGAAAATAAAAGAGGGAATAATAAAGAATAAAAAAAGAGAATAATAAGAATAAATAAAAAGAGGGAATAATAAATGACTAATAAAAAGAAGAATAAAAAGAATAAATAAAAAGAGTAATACTAATAATAAATAAAAAGGGAATTAAATTGATAATAAAAACGGGAATAATAATGATAAATAAAAGAGGGAATTAATTAAATACAATAAAAAGGATAATAAAAAAATAAAAAAGGAAAATAATGACTAATAAAAGAGGAATTAATAAATGAATAAATAAAAAGAGGGAATAATAATGAATAAATAAAAAGAGGGAATAATAAAGAATAAAAAAGAGGAATTAAATAATAAATAAAAGAGGGAAATAAATGAAATAAATAAAAAGGGGAATAATAATAATAAAAAAAAAAGTAAAAATAATAAATAATAAATAAAAAGAGGGAAAAATAAATGAATAAATAAAGAGGAATAATAAATGAATAAATAAAAAGAGGAATAATAAGAATAAATAAAGCTGGAATAATAAATGAATAAATAAAAACAGACTAATAAATGAATAAATAAAAAGAGGGATAATAAATGAATAAATAAAAACAAATAATAAATGAATAAATAAAAGAGGGAATAAATAAATGAATAAATAAAAACAAAAAACAAATAATAATAATAAATAAAAAGAGGGAAAATAAATAAAAAGAGGGCATAAATGAATAATAAAAAGAGGGAATAATAAATGAATAAAAATAAAAAGGAATAATAAAGGATAAATAAAAAAGAGGGAATTATAAATAAATAAAAGGGAAATAATAAAGAAATTAAAAAAATCTTGGGAATAATAAATGAATAAATAAAGAGGAATAATAAATAAAAAATAAAAGAGGAATAATATAAATGAATAAATAAAAATAAAAAGGGAATAATAATGAATAAATAAAAGAGGGAATAATAAATGAATAAATAAAAAGATGGGAATAATAATAATAAAAGATTTAATAAGAAAAATAAACAGAGGGATAATAAATAATAAATAAAAAGAGGGAATATAATAAATAAATAAAAAGAGGGAATAATAAATGCAATACAATAAAAAGAGGGAATAATAAATAAATAATAAAAAGAGGGAATAATAAATAAATAAATAAAAGGGAATAAATAAAAACAGAATAAAATAAAAAGAGGAAAATAATAATAAATAAATATTAAAAAGAATAAAGAAAAAGGAATTAAAATGAAGGGAATAATAATAAATAAATAAAAAGAGGGAATAATAAAAATAAATAAATAAATAAATCAAAGAGGGAATAATAAATAAAGAAAAAAGAGGAATTATAAAAATAAAAAGAGGAATTAATAAATGAATAAAAAAAGGAATAATAAATAATAAATAAAAAGAGGGAATAATAAATGAATAAATAAAAAGAGGGAATAATAAATGAATAAATAAAAAGAAAAATACAATGGAAATGTAATCAACAGCAGCGTTTTTCATTTTTACACTTTAGAGTGAGATTCGACGTACAACCTTCTGTAACCCTGACCCTACTGACTAGAGCTCGAGCGGAAAACTTGTGGCGGGATAAGGGGGTCAATAAAAGTAGTTGAATCGGGATTTACCCCACACACACTTACACACAAACGATAAGCGCGCGGCTTCCTTTCACTGTGGCGAAATCGTTTAAAAATAATGTGGTGTTACTTTTGCCTGCTGGATAGAAGGGTTCGAGTCTCACTCCGTTTTATTAGCCATTAAAGCGCTTTTACCGTTTATTAGTTATTAATGTTATTTTATTATTTTAAATTAGTTTATTAATATTATTTTCGGGGCGGAGGAGCGCTTCTGTCTGTTTGGTGTCGCGGTTTTAGACTATGTTTTGTTTGATTTTTTTAACATTAAAATAAAGGTTCGAATCCCGCGTCTGATTGTTTAAAATTAAAAACGCTTTTGTTTTGTTTAACAGATAACAACACCCGCGCGCGCAAATCTGGCGCATGCTCTGCTGTGTAGTTTAGTGGTAAATGATGCAGTTCATTTTTTTTGCTCGAGACCGGAAAGGTGTCTGTTCGAGTCCGCCTTTTGGTCGCCTGAAGAATAAACAGCTTGAGGCGTGTTAATGAATCAGGATTAGTTTAAAACTAAACTGTAGTTGTGTACAGGTAAAACACCCCCCCCCCGGACGACTGCGACTTTGTGGTGGAATGGTGGGGGGGAACACACTGCAGCTATTATGGTGTTAAGTGATGTCCGTAATGATACAGGTTCGAATCCTGTTTTTGGTATGTTTAAGATGATGCACCGCGAAGCCTCAGCAGTGTAAAGGTGTGACGGCGAGAACGGAAGCGTGTGTCAGATTCCGTGGCTCAGTTGAATAAGAGATGTTGGCTAAACCTCCAGAACAGAAGGTGTGTGGTTCGGACCCCACAAAAGCACCGTGCGAAAATGAAGGTACGGTTGGGCGTGTCCCTCACAGACGGGGCGGGTGAGGCAATGGAGAAACTAAAACCCCAACAAGGGTGAAAGGGCAAGTGAAGTGATGTGAAAGGGCAAGTGATGTGATGTGATGATGATGGGAACAGGTGCGAGTGAAAAGATCCTCCTTCTCCAAGAGGCCGGTGAGAAAAGGGGCGGTTATAACCAATATCACGGATAACAAGAAAGGGGCGTGGTCACCGAAGGAAGCTGGGGCAGTGAGAAGGACCGAAAAAGTGGTGGTGCGGCGGAGGGCAATCTCCTAGTAAAAAAGAGGGAGTATAAACACTGACCTATAGCAACTTTTTTAAGTGTCTTCTCTCCGCCACTCTCTTGCTCTTCACCCATCCCGCGTTTCCTTGCATCCCTGGCTCCCCGCCCACTCACGATTCCTTATCACGCCCACTCACGGCTCCTGGTCACGCCCACTGCAGTGCTCTTTCTCTGTTGCTTGCATGGGTCCAGACTCGAACCAGCAACCTCACGCAGGAGCGCCGAGCTCTTTATTCGTTTAGCCACCGAGTCCCACATACTTCGGTCCTTTTTTGGGGAACTTGTCCTCTAAAATAGACACATCAACTAACGTTACCTGTTACCTCGTTTGTCTTTCCTCGTGACGTGACGTCACTGGCCTATACTCCACCTCTTCAACCAATGCCACAACCAAGCCCCCGCCCCTTCCTGAAAAAGGATTGAAGATTAAAATGGGAAATTGGAGCCCTCTGGTGGTCTGGAAATTAACTGCAAGGAAATAACTTATTTTCTTCACTTTTTTATCATTAGTAGCTGTGCAGCAACACACACACGTCAGAGCGAGCGCGCACACACACACACACACACACACACTCTCACTCTCTCTCTCTCTCTCTCTCTCTCAGACACACTGACGCGGATGAATCCCAGGGCAGTGTTTATTACAGAGCCGAAGCTTTACAGCGTTTTTTTTTTACATTTGGAATAAAACAAAAAAGGGAACATTTATAAAAACAAAAACAAAAGTGAGTCTAAAGTGTACAATGTTTACACCCCTCGACACTCAGACACTGATGGATTTTAGTAAAGTTACACAATATATACAAACACACAAGAGCTTTACATTACAAGATCTTATTCTAATACACACTTGCCAAACTTAACACACAATATTAAAATCAATAACACAATCCTTTATCTCTAACCTACACAATACAAAAGCCTAGCAAAAATCCGTATAAAACGATCTTCATGTTTTCAGTCAGTTGAAGCGGACATCACTGCGCGCGCGCGCGTGTGTGTGCGTGTGTGTGACAGATTAGACACGTACCGATATTAAAGCAGCAGCTGAGACTAAACTTGAATCCCGTTTTGTCGGTTTCATTTAAACCTCAACTTCACAACACGTCGCACAGTGAGTGAAAAATCACAACACCCTCCATGCCACCCAGCGTGTTTAAGGAGGAACCTGCAGGTCACATGGTCACAGCTTCAGATTCACCGCTTCAGGTTAAACTCCAACCTCAGGTTTCAGGTGTGTAACTGTGCGGTGTGTAACTGTGCGGTTGTGTAACTGTGCGGTTGTGTAACTGTGCGGAAGAAAATCTGAAGAAACTCACAGGACATGAACACCGCAATAACGGAGACAGACCAGGGAAGAGTTTCAGATTGTTATTAGTAGCGTGGAGCTGAATCGCTTTACTAACAGGTTAATTCACTTAACACACACACACACACACACACACACACACACACACAACACCAACAACTGCACAAGATGTGAAAGCAGCAGAGAAGTGATTGTGATCTAAGTGAAGTTCATCTGAGATACAGATACGCCGTAAACCGGCTGCTTTATATACAGAGTGAGATCAAAGAGTGAGATCAAAGAGTGAGATCAAAGAGTGAGATCAAAGAGTGAGATCAAAGAGTGAGATCTAAAGATGAGACTAAGAGTGAGATCTCTAAGAGTGAGATCGAAGTGTATAGTTAAATGAAGTGTGATGATAAACACTTCCGCCACGATGAGTTTCTTGGTGTTTTTCTCTTCCAGTCTTTTTGCCTATTTTTGCTTTTCAGCACAAAAACACTTTCCCGCCATTTTCCTGTCCTGTTTAGCATCTAAATGGGTTTTTTGGGTTTTATTCATTAAATGTTGTCTTCTGTTCAAATGGTGACACTGGTTAAAATTCGATGCTGTTTCGCTTTGAATAAAACTAAATCATTAAATATGGAATGATATGAAAGAGACAGGACGGATCTTTAGTCCGGAAATCACCTGAGACTTCGAGCATTTATTTTAGCACTTTTGTTTTTGCTGTAAACAGATAACACCGCTGTTGGCTCTGGGTGTCCTTACAGCGCCCTCCGGTGGACATTTAAAACCCTGCTGTTAGGACAAAGTGATATTTTTGTCTTCAAAGTCAAATATTTAAAATGTTAAAAATCCCCTACTACAGCATTGCCCCCGGACATCAACCCCCACCCCTAAGATCAACCCCCACCCCTAAGATCAACCCCCCCACCCCTAAGATCAACCCCACCCTACCCCACCCTGCCCCAGACATCAACCCCCTCCCAGACATCAACCCCCTCCATTCTGACCAGCGGCAGCATTTTCCCCCGTCAGAGAGTGAAAGACTTGCTGTTCTTTGCTGTTTTTTATGTTTTGTTAACTCTTTTTGTGATTTTATTTGATTGGTTTATAATATTATAAAAGGATGAAGTGGTTTCACTGTCTGAACATTCGATCAGAAGTCCATCAGCGTCACATATCAGAATGTGAAACTGACGTGCTGCTGCTGCTGCTGGCCTGGTTTAATGGAGAAGCTGGTGAAGGTCTGCCGGGGCTGCAGAATCCCATCTCCTGACACACTCACTGGTCCTGAACTGACCCTGGAGCAGCACCAGTGTTCTGGCTAATGTCTCAGTTTATCTGATTATCAGGACATGATGAATGTTCAGGGGAAAAACCTCCTCCGCACATGGTGCTTCCCTGAAATTCCCCAGTGATTCACTTTCTGTTCAGCTTTGTGTCTCTATGCACATTGGCATATTTATCACATGTCCGTCTGTCTGTTGTTTTTGTTGGCTAGATTCTTCTGTAAGTTCAGCACCTCATGTAAATAAATGCAGTGAGAGAAAGAAACCTCGGGAGCTCATCACAGTGTCTCGCGTGACGCTTGGCACAGAGAGAAAAAGTCTGTTCCGTACAGAGCCACCGGGAATCATTGGACTGTCCAAAATCCATGTGTTCCTCATGTGTTCCTGGGGCTGCTGGGCAATAGGAGGCTTCAGTAATCTTACACACCTCTTGCAGGGGCGGGATGGTCACATGGAGGTTTGGCCTGAGTGACTGAAAGGCAGAGACAAGTGAAACATTCCGACAGTAAGAGATAGGACAATCAGGAGATAATTGTTAAGATTAATGGAGTGATCACATGACTTGAGTAGGAAGTGATTTAATGAGCTAATCCGAGCTGCACTTAACAATGTTGTAAAAACACACCTCACTTTCTGAGAACACCATTAAGAGTGCTGTATATTTTTACTCACTCTGATCCGGATGAGTCACTGTCTCGCACTCCGTTCGATTGATTCACAGTGGCTCTACCCCCTCTGCATTGGCGGGGGGAGGAGCCTATAGAAGCCCCAGGGCCTCTGAGGGAGGTGGAGCCTGAGGGGCTGACGGACAGCTGGTTATGGATGCGATGAATACCGTTTCTCTCTGCAATCGGGGAAAGAGGCTTCCTCTTAAGAATACCTTCACACACACACACACACACACACACAGATTAATTATTGTAATTTTATATATTACATGTGCGTGTGTGTTTGTGTGTGTACTTTACCTCTGTGTGGGTGTGTGTGTGCATTGTGTAGTAAGGGCAGTGTGCTCTCTTTCCCATAATTCTCAGTTGACTCTAAAGGAATCATGGTCTCTGCCTTTGGATTAGCCCCGCCTCCAGAATCTGAACACACACACACACACACACACCCACACACACACACACACACACACACACACAGAATAAATGTAAAATCCTCTGATATTAATCTGTAGATTCTCTCTAAAGTGTGTGTGCAGTGTTGGGGAGTAACTCGTTATATGGGACGGCGTGATGGGATGTAATTAGTGAATAAATGTAACAGTAATTAGTTGTAATTAATTAAAGGGCAGAATTTCATTAGTTAGTTATAAAAATGGTAAAATAGAAATAAGGTGTTCATTGAAAAGCTCGATGTGTTGAATGATGTTCATTTGTTGTTGCTTTGTCGGCTTTTGATTGGTTCTCTGCTGAAGCTGTTTCTTATTAATGATTCGGAGGCTTTTGATTGGTTTAAATACTAAATGACATTCCTGCGACTCCAGCCGGTCTGAGAGGAAGATCAACTCCACCATTTACAGCACGTGGCAGTCGTTCTTATCCAGAGCGACTTACATTTATCTCATTTATACAACTGAGCAGTTGGGGGTTGAGGGCCTTAATCAGGGGCCCAAAAGTGGTGGCTTGGTGGAGCTGGAAATCAAACCCACAATCTTTGGGTTAGCAGTCCAACACATCAACCATGAGCCACCACTTCCCACAGCAAACATCAGTTAGAACCCAAATTTACTATTATTATTACACTTTCAACATCTATTCATTTATAATCTGTAAACTGTGTGTGTGTGTGTGTGTGTGTGTGTGTTTCTCACCCTGTTCCCTCTGGTTAAAGTGTGTGTGGTCTTCCCACCACTCCTCAGGTGTGTATTGCTGGTCTTCCTCCTCACTGTCTGATGACTGTGTGGAGGCACATGAGCCGCTCTGATCGTCCTCCATCTCTGACAAGTCACTGTCTGAATCTGACTCTAAACACACAGGGTGTGTGTGTGTGTGTGAGTGTGTGTGAGTGTGTGTGAGTGTGTGTGTGTGAGTGTGTGTGTGTGTGTGAGTGTGTGTGTGTGTTCGAGCTGCCTCACCATCCTTGTTTTCCTGGTTGTTTAGACTTTCATTGCTGTCCTTCTCTCGTCCGTCCTCCCTGAGACACAGATCAGTTCAGTAGATGTTGATGAGTTTAGTGCTTTTAACAGTGGACGTGGTGTAAAAGCAGTTTTACAGATTAAAGAGTGAGAAGGAAAGTTTGTCCTTTAGAACTGGAAGTTTGTGTCTAATGAAGAAGCGACTGTGTTAGAAAAACCTCCTTAAGATGAACTAATGAAGAAACGTTTAGAGGAACCGGACTGAAGAGGAAACACGTCCTCATCTCAGGGACACAGCATGTCCATTTATAACAGCTAAACCATGTTGAGGTGTGCAGTGCTGCTGATCTGTGTGTGTGTGTGTGTGTGTGTGTGTGTGTGTACCTCAGTATGAAGGGGATGTAACTGTTTTGGCTCTTGATGCTCTGCAGTGTCCCATTCAGAGAAACACTCGACTCCGAATACGACAAATGATAAACACGACCGTCTGCATGACAACTGCTGTACAACTGAGAGAGAGAGAGTGAGAGTGAGTGTGTGTGCATGTGAGAGTGAGTGTGTAACTGTGTGTGTGTGTGTGTGTGTGTGAGACTCACTGATGGTTTGGGTTTAATTATTTGCTCTGGGCGTTTTTTGCCACAGCAGTACAGAACAGCACTGCCAACCTCGTTACTGAACACAACCCTGAAGAAAAAGATAAACGGACCCTACACACACACACACACACACACACACACACACACACACACACACACACACACACACACACACACCCATAACACAGGATATCACATTTTAAATAAAAAAAAACACAATGTGTGTGTGTGATTGTGTGTGTGTGAGATGTGTGTGTGTGTGTGTGTGAGATTGTGTGGTGTGTGTGAGATTGTGTGTGTGTGAGATTGTGTGTGTACCTGTAGACAGTTGAATGCAGCAAACAGGTAGTGAAAGAGAATCAGATCAGTGTTTACGGAAAGCAGAGCGAAAAAACATGTCACCGTCACTAAGAGCAACACACCACACGCCATCCGCAATCCACACCTGCACACACACACACACACACACACACACACACCCTTAATAAACATCGTAATATATATGAATATCTGTGTATGTGTGTGTGTGTGTATAAAACTCACACTGGCAGTTTTGTCTTCTCACAGCTCTGTGTTTTAAGTGAGCAGAATGTTCTGGAGGTCAAAACATACAGGAACAGATTGATCTGAGAAGAGAAAGTTGTGTGAACGGTGTGTGAACAGTGTGTGAGAGGTGTGTGAGAGGTGTGTGAGTTCAGACACCCTGTTACAGGAAGTGATGTCACACTTACAGTCACCACCAGAGCGACCGGTCCAGCGAGACTCCACACCACCGTGTCGTACAAAGACAGCCAGCAGAAATCCGGGTTCCCGTAACCCACCGGGTCCAAACCCACCGCCAGACCTGCCACCATACACCACCATCATCTTAACACCGCATTTATCCAGAAACCAGACGCTAATAACACTCTGTGTGTGTGTGTGTGTGTGTGTGTGTGTGTGTGTGTGTGTTACCAGTGATGATGGCCGGCACGCCCCAGCCGATGAGGTAGTAAAAGCGCATGGGACCGTAGTTTATGTCTCTCACTTCATTTAGCATGCGGTAGACATGAAGACTCTCGAGGAAAAGCCACGAGAACACACACATGTAGAAGAACTGCAGCAGGATGGCCATGATCGTACACACAAACTGTGGAGAGACAGAGAGACAGAGACAGAGAGACAGATGGGTGAGATCAGAGCTGATCAAATAAATAAAAAATCTCAAAAAGAGATAAATGATGAAAGGATAAAAGGAGAGAAAAGCCGTGTAGAGAGATGAAGAAAGGCGGAGAGAAAGAGAGCAGTGAGAGACAATTAAGAGACAAATGGGAAAAAGTTGGAGACTAATGAAAATTTAGTAGTGGTATGCAGAGACAGGTGAAGATACAGGTGGACAAAGAGTTGAAGGTATTGAGAGACAGAGGAAGGGAGAGAGAGTGATGAAAAGAAAGGTGGAGAGACGTGATGGATGGAAAGACAAGAATGAAGAGACAGCTGGAGCTACAGATGAAGAGTAGCTACAGATGGAGAGACAGGCAGAGAGAGATAAAGAGACAGGCAGAGATAGATGGAGAGATGGACAAAGAGACAGGCACAAAGAAATATGGAGAGACAGGCAGAGGGACATATGGAAAGACAGACAGAGAGACAGATGAAGAGACAGGCAAAGAGATATGGAGAGACTGACAGAGACACAGATGGAGAGACAGATGAACAGACAGATAGAGAGACAGGCAGAGAGACAGGTGGAATGAGACCGATGGCGGGAAAGGTGGGTACCGGGTTGTCAGTCTGGTTGATGCCGAGGATGAAGAGCAGTTGGGCGATGAAGAGGGCGGCGGCTCCGTTGTTAGCAATGCTGCTCAGGTTGGAGGTAACGTCTCTCAGACAGGTGAGGAAGACAATGGTGAGGAAGATGAAGCCCAGAGTCACTGACACTGTGCACGTCGTCACCAACCTCATGGGCAAAATCTCACCGTTCTGATCACACACACACACACACACACACACACACACAGTCCCATTCATAAGTCAGTGTGGGCAGAGAGTAAATTAAATCTTCTCATATGATCTCACATAATGATAATTAAGGATTAATTAGGAAGTGTGTGTGTGTGTGTGTGTGTGTGTGTGTGTGTGTGTGTTGGTACACACCTCCCTGTGTGATATGTCCATTAGAACGGCGAAGCTAGTCATGTGGTAACACTGGCAGCTGATGTGTGTGTTGTTTCTAAACACCACCTCACAACCTTTAGAAGACCAACCACCCGCACTACACGCACACACACACACACACACACACATACAAACACACACACACACAATACACACTGTAAAAAGATTACAATCACTTTGAATGTAACTTTAAGAAAAATTGTGTGTATGTGAGTCTGTGTGTGTGTATGCGTATGTGTATGCGTGATGTGTGTGTGTATGCGTGTGTGTGAATGTGTGTGTATATTTCCATTTACAGCATTTGGCAGAGATTCTTATCCAGAGCAACATTTATCTCTTTTATACATGTGAACAATTGGTGGTTAGGGGCCTTTCTCAGGGGCCCAACAGTGGACACTTGGTAGTGCTGGGAATCGAACCCTGATTCTCTAAATAGCAGTCCAACACCTCAACCACCGAACTACTGTGTGTGTGTGTGTGTGTGTGTGTGTGTGTGTGTTTACCCTATTGAGTGGTTCCAGAACACACAGATGGGTTTGGAGCGCTCCTCAGTGGTGAGCAGGCGGAAATGCAGTGTGATGGGTTTCTCCAGCGTGTGCTGTACGAGCTGCTCCTTATTAAACACCATCACACTCACCACCGGGGTGTTAATGACCGGCCGCTTCGGAATCCTACACACACACACACACGCTTTTACAGACAGTCAGTATATGTATATGTATACCCAGTCTGTGGGTGTTGTGTTTGTGTGTGGGTGTGTGTGTGTGTGTGTGTGTACCTCAGACTCCGTTTGTCGGTGTCGTATCTCTCAGGCAGTAGTGTAGCGAGTGTGTGTGAAAAATGATGATGATGCTTGCGATTGCATGCTGCTCATCAGAATGACGCCTCGTCCGATTGGCCAAGTGATTCCGACTGTGCTCTGTGATTGGCTCGCTTTGATGCCTGTGACCTTTTCCCTCGGGGGCGGGACTGAAAACTGAATCGGGGAGTGTGACAGTTGTGTCGAGGTCGAGTGGGTGGAGTCCCCGCAGAGACTGTTGACGAGGAAGTTTAACAGCGACAAAATTCTCTTTGTCCAATCGATCTATAGAGAGAACTATAGTAAACACACACACACACACACACACACACACACACACACACACACACAGAATTTTAGAAAGAAAAAAAAAGGGTAAAAGATATGTAGGATTATGTGTGTGTGTGTGTGTGTGTTATACCAATGTTAGGTGTGATGATGGTGAAGGGGTTTAGGTAGGTTCTCCTCATGTTCTGCGCAAGTGTGTGTGTGTACGCCTCAAACTGGTGCAGTAGCGCGGCCGTTCCCCCCTGCGTCTGCTGGATCTGCTCCCAGTGAGGACGAGTGTCCGGGGCCAGGATCACGCTACACACACGTATCAAGTGCTGAGCACACACACACACACACACACACACACACACACACCACACAGGGCAGCATGATTTCTAAACTTTTAGCAGAAATTAACAGAAACCTTTACTGCTGATCCTCTGTGTGTCTCATCTGTGTGTGTTGTGTGTGTGTGTGTGTGTGTGTGTGTGTACCTCATTAAAGCGGACATCCTGAGTAGCAGCCAGGTTAAAGCCGTGCGTGTTGCTTTGGTGCTGCAGCAGTGTGTGTGTGAGGTGGTAGGCAATCTGAATGTCACTGCCGTAATAGGAGTGTGTGTGACTGGTGGCGTTGTAGAGCAGCGAAGCAGCCTGCTGAACCTTCATGTCCAACACTGACATGTTCCTCTTCACCTGCTCCCACTGAGAGACACACAGGAGAGAGAGACAGAGAGAGAGAGAGACAGGAGAGAGAGAGAGAGAGAGAGACAGGAGAGAGAGACAGGAGAGAGAGACAGACAGAGAGAGGACAGAGAGAGAAGAGAGAGACAGGACAGGCGAGAGAGAGAGACAGATAGGAGAGAGAGAGAGAGAATTGTTCAGAATTGCACTGAAGATCTGCAGGAATCTGTTTGTTCCATTAAACTAAAAAAACTTCCTGAAGATCACAAAAATTATTAATAAAAACCCACCATATCCAACTGTTTACAGCCATTACTCTGTTTCTCCACCAGGCGGCGATGTTACACTAAAGTCGATATAGCATATACAATACACAGTATATCTTTATATTTCTATTTTATTTTTATTAGGTTTTATTGGATTTTGTTCTATTTCTCTTGTATATTTTAAACTAATTAAAAACCTTTCACTCCATGTTGTACTGTGTATAATGATCTAAGTGACAAATCAATTTTAAATTTTGAAGAAAACAATAAAAAAAAGATATAAACAAATAAAGGACTTTGTAATTTTCTATACAGTTCCAATCTCATAAAGAACCACAGAACCGCAGAGAACCTCAGAGGACGAGTCCATGGAAAGTGTGTCACTGATGATGCAACATACACCAGAAGACCTTTCAAAGGACCATGTTTCC
The DNA here is from genome assembly GCA_005784505.1 of Bagarius yarrelli. NCBI lineage: Eukaryota > Metazoa > Chordata > Actinopteri > Siluriformes > Sisoridae > Bagarius > Bagarius yarrelli. The sequence continues at coordinate 169,398 of VCAZ01000298.1, read as the reverse complement.
CCCTGGTGGCCAGGCTAGGTCTGTGTATGTGTGGTGAAACCCCCCACCCCCGTGGCCGGGCCAGGTGTGAGCAGGTGTGTAGGTGTGTGCAGGTGGCGTACCAGTGGTTTAAGTCTAGTGAAGGTGATGGAGGTGCAGTTAAAGAGATTGGGAGGCAGCCAGCCTTTGTGTTCATCACAGTGTCTGACCGCCGTTCCTAGAGGAGGGGGGAGAGGGGGGGGGGGGGTTGTTCATAAAGTGCTTAAAGTGTAAATGATATGGTAAAATACTGAGCGCTGAAAAAACACCGACCTGTAGAACCTTTAGGACACGGAACTGCAGCTGGAAGACCAAACTTCGTCCTGGGCCACCAAATCCCTCGCTCAATCACCAGTGGACAACTGTCATAGATCACTGAGAGAAAGAGAGAGAGAGAAACATAGAGAGACAAAAAGAGAGATAAGGAGAGATAGAAGAATGGGGAGATAGAGAGAGATGGACCGCGAGAGAGAGAGAGATGGAGAGAATTAGACATGGAGAGACAGAGGGAAAGAGATAGAGATGAAGAGAGATAGACATGGAGAGACAGAGAGAGAGTTGGAGAAGAGACAGAGAGAGAGGATGGATATAGATGGATAGAAAGATGGAGAGATGGAAAGAGAGGGGAGATGGAGAGATGGAGGGAGATGGAGAGTTGGAGAGACAGAGAGAGAGAGTGATGAAAGAGACAGAGAGAGATGGATAGATGGAGAAAGATGGAGAGATGGAAAGATAGAGGGAGATGGAGAGTTGGAGAGACAGAGAGAGAAGATTGAGATAGATGAAAAACAGAGAGAGATGGAAAGATAGAGAGAGATGGAAAGATGAGAGAGAGGAAGATAGAGATGGAGAGTGGAGAAACATAGAGAGTTGGAGAGACAGAGAGAGATGGAAGAGATGAGAGGAGATGGAAAGATTGGGAGAGAGAGATACAGGGAGATGAAGAGAGAGAGAGATAGAGGATGGATGAGATGGAAGATAGATGGAGAGATGGAGATGGAGAGTTGGAGAGACAGAGAGAGATGGAAAGATAGAGAGAGATGGAAAGATAGAGGGAGATGGAGAGATGGAGAGACAGAGAGAGATGGAAAGAGATAGAGATGGAGAGAGCGATGGAGAGAGAAGATGGAGAGATAGAGAGATGGAGAAAGATGGAGAGATGGAGAAGATAGAGGGAGAAGATGGAAGAGATAGAGAGAGATGGAAAGATAGAGGGATAAAGATGGAGAGAGGAGAGTTGGAGAGACAGAGAGGAGATGGAAAGATATAGAGAGAGATGGGAAAGATAGAGGGAGATGGAGAGTTGGAGAGACAGACAGAGGGAGATGGAAAGATAGAGAGAGATGGAAAGATAGAGGGAGATGGAGAGATGGATGGAGAGAAGAGATGGAGAGACATAGGTGAGATAGGAGAGACAGAGGGAGATGGAAAGAGATAGAGAGAGATGGAAAGATAGAGGGAGATGGAGAGATTGAGAGACCAGAGAGGAGAGGAGAGAGATGAGAGAGATGAAAGATAGAGATAGAGAGATGGAAAAGATAGAGGGAGATGGAGAGTTGGAGAGGACAGAGAGAGATGGAAAGAGATGAGAGAGATGGAAAGATAGAGATGGAGATGGAGGAGAGTTGGAGAGACAGAGAGATGGAAAAGATAGAGAGAAGATGGAAAAGATATGAGAGATGGAGAGAGAGTGGAGAGGACCAGAGAGATGGAAAGATAGAGAGAGATGGAAAGATAGAGGGAGATGGAGAGTTGGAGAGACAGAGAGAGATGGAAAGATAGAGGGAGATGGAAAGATAGAGAGAGATGGAGATGAGAGAGATGGAGAGACAGAGGGAGAGTTGGAGAGGAGACAGAGGAGATGGAAGATAGGAGAGATGCGAAAGATAGAGAGAGATGGAGAGATAGAGAGATGAGATGGAGAGATACAGATTGGAGAGAGAGATGAGAAAGATGGAAGAGAGATAGAGAGAGATGGAAGAGAGGTGGAAAGAGAGAGAGATGGAGAGTTGGAGAGACAGAGAGATGGAAAATAGAGGGAGATGGAGAGATGGAGAGACAGATGGAAAGATAGAGGGAGATGGAAAGATAGAGGGAGATGGAGAGTTGGAGAGACAGAGGGAGATGGAAAGATAGATAGAGATAGCTGAGATGGAGATGGAGAGGATGGAGAGATGAGAGACAGAGAGAGATGGAAGAGACAGAGGGAGAGAGGAAATATGAGATGGAGAGATGGAAAGATAGAGGGGATGGAGAGAGATGAGAGAGAGGAAGATGGAGAGATGGAAGAGAGATGGAAAGAGGAGAGGGAGAAGATGGAGAGAGATGGAGAGAGATGGAGGAGAGGAGATGGAGAGAGATGGAGAGATGGAGAGAGATGGAGAGAGATGAGGGAAGATGGAGAGGAGATGGAGAGATGGAGAGATGGAGAGATGGAGGGTGGGTGTATGGATCATTCTGTCTCCATGGAAACCGTGGCATGATATCTTGGTATTTTTTATATGTGTGTCATTAAAACAGAAGTAAAAACTTTTTACAGTTTTGTGGCTGATTCTATGTGTGTCATGTGACCTCTCACCTTCACAGCCATTGGCTGAGACCTCGGCGAAGGGGTTGTCACAGCGGTCACACTGACGGCCAATGACACCAGGCTTACAAACACACTGACCACTGTGTCTGTCACACACACGCGAGAATGAACCTACGGGGTAACAGTCACACAGCAAACACACATCACTGCCCAGCGGCCGGTAGTGATTATCCTAAACACACACACACACACACACACACACACACACACACACACACACACAGAGGAGAGAGATGTGAGAAAATTACCAAAAAACACTCATTAATGTGACATCATTCAATGCTGCACAGTTCAGCCAAAGGTCTCAGTGCTAATGCTAACACACACACACACACACACACACACTTAAGTAGGTTAAGGGGTATGTGACTGTTCAGTTGCCAAAAGAACTGCTTTCACCAAATACACCAATGTTCTACATTAGGTGTGTGTTTGTGTGTGTGTGTGTTTGCATGTTTGTGTGTCTGTGTGTGTGTGCGCAAGTGTTACCTTGCAGCGACACTCTCCGCTGGTCTTGTTGCAGTCTGGATCAAATCCCTTGTCAGTCAGACAATTACATGGGCCACATGTCTTATGTCCCCACCAACCTCGAGGACATGGCAGGTCAGTCCTATACACGCACACGCACACACACACACGCACACGAGGTTAGGCTTAATAAACCATGTAAAGGAACTCTTAACAAGTGTCAGAAGGGCTCCGCACTTTTTCTCACAGTAGCGTCCGAAATAATTACTGCGACAGTCACATGTGTATCCGTGGGCGGAGCCTGACTTTCTGCTGCAAGCTGATTGGTGCTCACAAGGATTCAGCATGCACACATCTGTACAATTATTACCAAAGTACCCTGAGTGATAAACATAAAAAAAAAACCAGATCAGTGATAAGGTTTGCATGAGAACACACACACACATACCCACCCACACACGCACCCACCTGGCAGACAGGTGCAGCTGTGAGAGTCCCAGTGTTTATTGCAGGTACTGTGTGCAGGGCAGGGGCTGGAGGCGCAGGGGTCAGACACACGACATCCATCTTCCACATTTAATCTGCTGTCAGCCTGAAACACACTCAGCACGGCATCACTCACACGCACACCCTACATACACACACACACACACACACACACACACTTTTTGCTTTTTATACATAGTTTATCCATCTATCTATTTTATAGAATACAACAACATACACATCTGTGTGTGTGTGTTTGTGTGTGTGCGTGTGTGTTATGAGGTTGTCACTGTACCTGTACGCATCCACGGAATCCATTATGTACTTTTCCGTTGCCAGCAGAGACGCCTCCTACACTCAGAATCTTTACTGTCGCTCCCTGAATCTCACTGTCCACCTCCATAGACGACTACACACACACACACACACACACACACACACACACACACACAATTAGACTCGTGTCCTGTGGTCAGTTCTGCTAGTCTCATGGCAGCTCGAGCATTACCGTGTAGAGGCCATAGTCGAGTGTGAGTGTGGCTGTCACTTGTTCCCTTGATGAAGTGTGTACTTGCAGCTGCAGATGATGCCACGCCCCGTCTGCAGCAGACGCCTCCTCCAGACGAGACACAGACGAGGCCTCACCACGGTACAGAGACATCAACACATTACTGTCTCGCAGCTGGTGGAAAGACAATAAACACTTTGCTAAAATGTACTTTGTGTGTGTATTTGTGTGTGTGTGTTTGTGTGTGTGCCTGTGCGCGAGTGTGTGTACCTGAACTGTGAGGTTGTGTTGCTGCTCAGTAATGATGTGTAAAATGATGGATGTGGGTTGTTGCGTGCGGAACATCAGCTCTATTCTCCAGGGAACCGGCAGCACTGCATCCAGGTCACGCCACAGCAACACACTGTTACCATAGAAATGCTGCGGGTTCGGCATGGCTGCATTCGGGACACACACACACACACACTAACAGTTTAGAACGTACCGGCAATAATCTCAGTGATCAGGATATAATGTCATCACCTCACCTGTCTCACAGCTCCTCCCTCCAAACCCCGGTTGGCAGTCGCACCTGAACGAGCCCCACAGACTCATACACACACCACCATTCACACACGGGCTGCTTACACACATCTGCCTCTTTGCTGAGCATCCTGTCACACGCACACATACACACACCACACACACACACTTTAATCATGTCTGAGATTTTAAACACAACAGAGTCCAGGACGAACCAGTAGACACTGCGTGTGCGTTTGTGTGTGTGTGCGCGCGTGTGTGTGTGACCTGGTACGGTGCCGTTGTTAGCAATGTAGCCGTTCATGTCGATGTATCTGCTGTCGATGTGCAGGTCCTTCATGCAACCCACGAACTGGCGGCTCTGTACAGGGAAGTCCTCGGGCAGGTGTGGGACTCCGCCCAGCAGTAACGGTCCTGTGAGGTCCAGAGACCTGAGGACAGGAAGAAAGACAAGTTAAGTTTATTCTGAATCATTCTGGACTGCAGGATGTCCCATGATGCACATTTCACCACTCAAGTTCCTTTTTGTGTTACATGAATTGTGCGTCCTCTTACTTCTTGGATCCTGATTGGCTGCTTTGAGCCGCACACGAGTAGTTTCCAATAGTGCGACCAAAACGAAGAGCCACAGACGTGTCACAGTCGTCCACTGTTACCACGACAACCTTCTGATCCGATGGACCCTGTGGGAGACCAGCCTGATTTAGGACAGGCTGAGAGAGAGAGAGAGACAGAGAAAGAAAATGAGACAGAGAGACAGAGAGAGACAGAGAAGAGAGACAGAGAGAGAGAGACAGACAGAGAGAGTTGAGAGAGACAGACAGACAGAGAGAGTGAGTGAGTGAGAGAGAGAGAGAGAGACAGAGAGATAGACAGACAGAGTGAGAGAGAGAGAGAGAGAGACCAGAGAGAGAGAAGAGAGAAGAGAGATAGAGAGAGAGATAGAGCAGAGAGAGAGAGAGAGAGAGAGACAGAGAGAGAGAGAGACAGAGAGAGAGAGAGAGACAGAGAGAGACAGAGAGAGAGAGAGAGAGAGAGAGAGAGAGAGAGAGAGAGAAGAGAGAGAGAGAGACAGAGAGAGAGAGATAGAGAGAGAGAGAGAACAGATAGAGAGAGAGAGAGAGCGAGAGAGAGAGAGACAGAGAGCGAGAGAGAGAGACAGAGAGAGAGAGAGAGAGAGAGAGAGAACAGATAGAGAGAGAGAGAGAGACAGAGAGAGAGAGAGAGAGAGAGAGAGAGAGAGAGCAGAGAGAGAGAGAGAGAGAGAGAGAGTTTTGACGAGAGAGAGAGAGAGAGAGAGAGAGAGAGAGAGACAGAGAGAGAGAGAGAGAGCGAGAGAGAGAGAGAGAGCGAGCGTAGAGTGCGAGACGAGAGAGAGAGAGAGAGAGAGAGAGACGACGAGAGAGAGATAGAGACAGAGAGAGAGAGGAGAGAGACAGAGAGAGTAGAGAGAGAGAGAGAGAGAGAGAGAGAGAGAGAGACAGAGAGAGAGAGAGAGAGAGAGACAGAGAGAGAGAGAGAGAGAGAGAGACAGAGATAGAGAGAGATAGAGAGAGAGAGAGAGAGAGAGATGGACAGAGAGCGAGAGAGATAGAGAGAGAGAGAGCGAGAGAGAGAGAGAGAGAGGAAGAGCGAGAGAGACAGAGAGAGACAGAGAGAGAAGAGAGAGCGTTTATCTGTAGGATGTGTGATTTCAGGTAATTGATTCTCATCATATCAAAGGGAAACAAACTCGTCAACCTGTATTTAACATGAGTGTCAGACAAGATGGAACACACACACACACACACACACACACACACACACACACACACACACACACACACACAGCTCCACTGTACTCAATTAGTGAGTGTGATAATATGGGTCAGTAGAAGAGTTACACTGTGTGTGTGTGTGTGTGTGTGTGTGTGTGTGTGTGTGTGTGTGTGTACCAGTAATTGCTCCAGATTTGAAGGTTATACAGATTCATTCCAGTAAGTTTAAATTAGTTTAAATTTATGTCAGGATCAGAATCAGAATCAGAATCAGGATCAGAATCAGAATCAGAATCAGAATCAGAATCAGGATCAGAATCAGAATCAGAATCAGAATCAGAATCAGGATCAGGATCAGTCATGCAGTTTGCAGTTTTGTCCTTGACGTCTGAACTCTTATGTTGGAGTGTGTGAATGGAAACACACGCACACGCTAACGCACACACACACACACGCACATACACACATGATACACACATGCACACGCGGGAGGTTAAACTGAGAGAACAATCTGTCCTTCAGAAATAGACAAGCTGCTTTTCAGCGCACCACATCACTGAATTACTAACAGCTTTATTTTACTGCTGTCAGGAACAAACACACCACAGAATTCACCTGTCAATCACAGCGCGCACACACACACACACACACATTTGCTCAGGACTACAACAAACATGGCTGCCACATGTAAAGCCCAGGGCAGAGGAATCATGGGAAACTGAACTGAGCAAAGGGACAGAAGTGTTTAGTGCTTAGTGACGTTTGTCCATGTCAACCAACACACACACACACACGCACACACACACACACACACACACGCGCACCATTAAGTAGCCACACAGCCCTAAGCAGGCCTCAGGGCGGAAACCACCACTCGGCCACTGACTGTCACTCTGCTGTGTAAAATGTGTATTGTGTTGTATGTAGGTCAGACCTCACATTATAAAACTCACACACACAAATACACACACACACACACCTTGTGCTCTATGTAGCATATAATTATGATTGTCAAAGCAGGAAACTGACTGAAAATAATAATAATAATTTTTTTCCTGTTGTCTGATTTATGGTGTGTGTGTGTGTGTGTGTGTGTGTGTGTGTGTGTTCCTACATGCCTCTGTTATCATTCACACTGAATAAGATGCCACATTGTTGCCGGGCAGCAGCATTCTGATGCAAAGTGACTTCCTGAATAAAGCACAGTGTCAGATTGTGAGTGTGTGTGAGTGTGTCAGTGTGTGTGAGTGTGTCAGTATGTGTGTTTAGAGAGAGAGAGAGAGACACATACTGTGAGAAACTGTGTGTGTGTGTCCCAGTTTTCAGTAATTGATATGGCAATAAAAATAGATTTTTCAGGAGACGGGCTTTTCTCTTACACACCCACAGATCAGTGTTAGAATTTCCAGTCCTGCTTCTGGTTCTAGTTCAGGTTCTAGTTTAGATTCTGCTTCTGGTTCTAGTTCACTTTAAGAACATCCCTTTGATCAGTAAATTAGAATCAGAGACATAGAAACACACACACACAGGCACACAAGTGTACTTACCCTGTTGTAATAATGCAGGTGAACAGAATGCCACTCCCCGTCACTCACTCCCCCCTGCACGAAGGGTGAGACTGTTGATTTAGTTTCACCTGCAAAAAGGTCACGTGAGTGATGTAAAGCACTCCAATAAGACCATCACTGCTAGCAAGTGTTTTCAACAGAATGACAGACCTTTCGAGATATTACATCACACACACACACACACACACACACACACACACACACGTGGCACAGTGATGAAAAACCTTATTGCGTAATTCCCTCTTACCTGCAGAGAAGGTGAGCTGAATCTGTTCATTAACGATCTCCATAGCGATGAAGTCGTGTTTCTCATTAAAACGGCCGTTGTAGAGCAGCAAACCGTTCGGCTCTCTGGTGGCAAATCTAAAACACACACACACACACACACACACACACACACACACACACACACACACACACAATCATATAGTAAATCATATCATGTTATAGTGAATCATATGGTGTTATAATGAATCATATGTTAGAGTGAATCATATGGTGTTATGATATATCGTTAGTGAAATATAATGATCATATGAATCATATCATGTTATAGTGAATCATATGGTGTTATAATGAATCATATGGTGTTATAGTGAATCATATGTTAGAGTGAATCATATGGTGTTATAATGAATCATATGTTATAGTGAATCATATGGTGTTATAATGAATCATATGTTATAGTGAATCATATGGTGTTATAATGAATCATATGGTGTTATAATGAATCATATCATGTTTATAGTGAATCATATGGTGTTATAATGAATCATATGTTATAGTGTTATGGTGTTCTATGATCATTATAGTGAATCATATGGTGTTATAATGAATCATATGGTGTTATAGTGTTAAATCATATCGGTGTTATAATGAGTGAATCATATGGTGTTATAATGAATCATATGTTATAGTGAATCATATGGTGTTATAATGAATCATATGTTATAGTGAATCATATGGTGTTATAATGAATCATATGTTATAGTGAATCATATGTGTTAAATGATCATATGTTATAGTGATTCATATGTGTTATAATGTCATATGAATCATATGGTGTTATATGATGTGAATGATCATATGTGTGTGAATCATGGTGTTAATAATCATATGTTATAGTGAATCATATGGTGTTATAATGAATCATATGTTATAGTGAATCATTTGGTGTTATAATGAATCATATGTTATAGTGAATCATATGGTGTTATAATGAATGTATGAATTGAATCAGTCTCTCTGTGACAGAAAATGTATAATATAAGCAGTGAAAAGCACAGAAAAGAGAGAGTTATATAACACTCACAAACACACACATGCAGAAGTGACACACTCGCTCTCTGACACTCTCACACACACACAATCTGTTCTCTCTCTGAAATGTCTGAGAATTTGAGGAGACCTGAGAGTTTGTGTGAGTGTGTGTGAATGTGTGTGTGTGCTTGTCACCCACACAGCCTATGTTTTTTTTCTTCTTCACTGTGATTCATGTCAACATCGACATTCATTATTCTGTGCTGCCAATCAATCAAGAACCCTGGCTTATAACTGCATGTGTGTGTGTGTGTGTGTGTGTTACCTGAGTGTGAGTGTGAAGTGAAATCTCTGTCGCAGACCCTTGAAGGTGATAAAGGTGTTTGGTGGGAAGCTGCGAGTGCTCATGTGACAGTACGGTTTCTCCAAAGCTCCTGGTGGACACTCGCATCTGAATCCACCCACCAACAGATTCACACACACACCACCATTCTTACACACACCTGACACACAGCGGCCTGAGCGTGACGAAATCTCACACCGCTCACCTGCAGACAGACAGACAGACAAACAAACAGACAGAGACAGACAGACAGAGAGAGACAGAGTTGTGTGAATAAACAGACATTGAGTTACCTTTTATTTTATCTTTTACTTGCTATACCACACTGTTAATTACATAGTCAAAACTTAGATAACACACACACACACACACACACACACACACACACACACACACACAACAGGTAATCAGTGCAGTAAGAGGGGCTGTGATTAAATATGTGTAGTATACACAGCACTGATTACCTGCCGTGTGTGTGTGTGTGTGTGTGTGTGTTTTAGTTCCTGGGTAACCATGGAAACCAGCAGTGTTTTAGGGATTTAGTGGTGATGGACGCAGAGCCGCTGGAGTTCATCAGTTTATCATCAACAGTGTGGAAAGTTTCTAAAACTGCTGTTTAAACATCACATGTGAAGATGATAAAGACGATGATATGATTTCTGAGAGGTGTGTGAAACAGACAGTAAGTAACACACACACACACACACACACACACACACACACACACACAGAGAACAGCAGCAGTGCTTGATGATCCATTTATCTTTGTTTAAGAGACAAAGACGTCCCTCGCGATCCTGTTCATTTTTAACACTCTTAATGATTCATCCTGACAGCCAACTTAACACACACACACGCACACACAGATGGAGGAGAGGAAATGTGGGACACAGCCAGTTACAACATTTACACACACACACACAAATTTTAACTCTAAAAATGCTGACTTTATTTTAATCTGAATTGTGTGTGTGTGTGTGTGTGTGTGTGTGTGTGCGCGCATTTGTAAGAGTACTGAAATGTGGTTGTGGATAATTTTAAGCCCCGCCCCCTCCGTAGACTCACCCGTGTAGTCCTCACGGCACTCACAGGTGAACCCTCCCTCATGGGAGCGACACGCACCGTGGTTCCCGCATGGGTTGGAGTAGCACAGGTCGATCTCAGTCTCACAGAACTCGCCAGTGAATCCGGCTGGGCAGCGACAGCGAAGGCCTGTGATTGGCTGAATGGGACGGAACAGGATGGTGTCAGAGGCGACGAACGGCGCCATGCTGTCGAATTTCAGCACAGACACACACTTCATGTAGTTCTCACACGGCTCACGAAGGCAGATGTTGTCATCGAAGGGCAGAACCTGCTGAGAGGAGATGTACGCCAGCAGGCTCCGGTTCAGGTAAAGACGCTCCTGAAGTTCCTCAGGTAAAGCTCCGCAGCCTGCTAGAAGATCGCCCAGGTCCGGTTCAGGTAAAGACGCTCCTGAAGTTCCTCAGAGCCGATAAACTCCACCCCCATGGGCCCTATGCGAGAGGCCCCACCCTGTAACCCGTCACCCAATCGGAATACGGACAGACTGACGTTTAAAATAGCGGCATTGACATCGGTATCGTCTTGGACGTTGAAGATGATGACGTCATCACGGTGAGCAGAGAGCACGTTAGCCACGCCCTCTAAAAACTCTGCCAATAGCACGGAGAGGAAACGGTCCTGAGAGGTGTTAGCCAATCGGAGTGTGATGCTGTTAGAGAGCATTTCATCTGTAATTATGATGACTTGCAGCAGACACTGAGCCGAGACTGAGTGCACACCATCTGAGAGCCAGACAGAGAGAGCGAGAGAGAGAGACAGAGACAGGGAGAAAAAGAACAGAGAGAGAAAAAGAGAAGGACAGAAACAGACAGACAGGCAGACAGACAGACAGGTAAGTATATAGTTATAATGCAGTTATTATAGTAAAGTAGCTTAAGCTCTGCCCTTTTGTTCTTTAGCACACATTCTCTCACCGATGGTGATGTAACAGAGGAAAGACTTTTAACACTAACAAAATAAACACACACACACACACACACACACACTAAAGGAGTGAGGGGAACCAACCCAAAACACACGATTAATCGGCTGTTTATGGAAACAAGAACAGCAGTCTATACACAAACAGAGGGGAAACAAACACACACCACATTTAATCAAATACGAGACATCCAGCAATCACCAGACACCTCACACACACACACACACACACACACACTTTTCAACAATGATCAGCTTTGTGTAAAGTTCTGGACTCCAGCCACAGGGCAGGACACCAGTGATACAGAGGGCAAGCAAACACACACGAGTCAGAGATGTAACATCCTATAGTGCTGCTGGGAAAAGAAAGCACAGAGGACATGAAGAAATACACACACATATACTCACACACAAAACACACACAGAGTCAGGAATAGGATGGAAAATCATTAATATTTAAGTAAAAGAGTGCTCACACACAAACACACACACACACAGACACTTTTACCCACTTACACACTTAGAGCTACTCAAAAATTCACCCATGAGCAAGAAAATCAGAAATGTCACGCGATGTTGTGGATGCGTCCCAATCCACACGCCCTGTTCACGCTATAGTGCACATTCACACTGTACACACACACACACAGATCAGTGTGATGGAGAGCTTCAGTATCAGTCTGAAACCTTCTCTGACACACAAATCCCACTTCTCCTTATGTTTCTGCTCCAGTGGAGAACCAGGGTGACGCCGTGATGCTGTAGCTACGTGAGGAGAGAAAGCTTCAAAGGGAATGAGAGAGTGTGTGAGAAATAGGGCTTAAGAGTCGTGACCTACATACACCAGCAGAGCGGTTCGAAGGCAAAGTCAAGATCCTCAGCATACACACACACACACACACACACACACACACCCACACACACACACACACACACACACACACACATCTAGTCTGCTCTCAGCACACTTACTGATGAGCACTAATTAATCTGCACTTGTATAATTAATGTTAATGAAGCTGATTGTGTCGCCCCCCCCGACCTCCCCATGTGGTTGTGTGCGATTTTTCAGCAACTATAACCCCACACACACACCATCAGAGACATTTATCTGAACGTTATACTAACATTGTTCAATCAACACAGTGTCAAATGTTTACTGAATCACTGACTCACTGAATTACTAAATCACTATTTTACTGAATCACTAACTCACCGAATCATCACTCAACTCACTGAATCATTATTTCACTAAATCATTAACTCACTGAATCACTGACTCATTATTTTACTGAATCATTATTTCACCGACTCACTGAATAATTATCTTAATGAATCACTAGCACAAATACTCGGTCTTCTGAAACACTCTCACCAAAACAGACAAATTATTAATTTTTTTTTTTTTTTAATGACACTTCGTTTCTTCCTGAAACTTCCTACTGGGTGTCGTAACCATAGAGACACAGTGTTGCCGGGGGGGGGGGGGGGGGGGCAGTATGGGAATAGAGTGAGAAATCTTTTCCACCTGAGCTGCAGTCTGAGCACGCTCAGTAGGGGAGAATAATCAGACCTCACCAACCAATCGGTGCACAGGAGCAGCGACCTCACTGCATAAGTAAAAAAGACCTCATCAGAGGTTAGAGCTCAAGTACACTAACACACACAGAGTTTATCTGTCCTACTGAATTATTTATTCTTACATGTGTAATAAAGAAAAGTTGACATCATTACCACCCTACAGGACGGCTCTGTCCATACTATACATGAAGGTGTGTTTGTATGTGTGTGTTTGCTGGGTTAATTATTATAAGATGTCTGGAAACCCACATATATCACAGTTATATGGGGGTGAATCATGTCACAAATACACACCTGGTGTGTGTGTGTGTATCCTGTTGGTCAGGATGTGTGTTGGTATAAATAAGGATATATGACCCTAGGGCTTTATCTGGTGTGCATGTGTGTGTGTGTGTGTGTGTGTACATGTGTGTGTGTGTGTGTGTGTGTTTGGTGAATAAGTAAAAATAGATCTAAATATATAAGAAAGTGAGAGAGTGATAGATTCTGTAAAAAGTTATCACCAGTGGAAAACAATTCAGAAAATCATCCAGTAAAATTTTGATTCACTAGAAAGTGATTCAGAAGAAAGTGATTCAGAAGAATGTGATTCAATAGAAAGTGATTCAGAAGAAAGTTCAGTAGAAAGTGATTCAGTAGAATGTGATTCAGTAGAAAGTGATTCAGAAGAAAGTGATTCAGAAGAATGTGATTCAATAGAAAGTGATTCAGTAGAATGTGATTCAGTAGAATGTGATTCAGAAGAAAGTGATTCAGTAGAGTGTGATTCAGTGGAGTGTGATTCATGAAGATTCAAGTGTGATTCAGTAGAATGTGATTCAGAAGAAAGTGATTCAGTAGAGTGTGATTCAGTGGAGTGTGACTAAAGCTACATTCTTTACATTTCTCTTTCTGCCTATTATGGGATGGAGAATGACCGTTACTGTGACCCAAGTGTCCTCAAATTAGCATAATAAATGCACGAACACACAAACACACTAGCCCAACTCACAACAATGTTTAGTGTGTGTGTGTGTAATGGACAGCAATGGGACTTTGCTGAGAGCAGCTGAATAAGGAAGATGTCTTATCCACCCACACACACACACACACACACACACACACACACCATCTGCCCAGTTCGCAATAAAAACAGTAGCACAATATATCTGTCACTGTCCAAATGTTGGTATTATTGTCTAACAATCAGCTATAAGAGATCTTATCCCTATGTCTTTATCATTACATTACAATCTACACACACACACACACACACACACACACACACAGATAAATAGTCAAATCAGAAATGCTCAATGTTCACTGTAATATGATGACTGTGTAAAAACTTGGGAACGAATTGTGTAATTTCAAAAAAATTAATATGAACTGTACATGTGATGTCACTACTGGGGGTGGAGCTACATGACTAGAAGCCCAAACATGCCAAACTCAGTCTCTTTCACACACACACACACACACACACACACACACACACACACAAAGCAGGGTCACCCGATTGTGTCAAACTAGTTTCAAATAAGTCACCGTTAATTCCACTACTTTGCACGCATACACACACACACACACACACACACACACACACACACACACACACACACACACACACACACACGTCATCTCCCACACATCCAGACTTCCACCCAGATCAATAAAGCAAAGGAAATGAACAGGAAAGTTCACACACACTCTTACTCACACACACACACACTCATACCTGCTATCACAGCACTGTGAAATACAAATACAGCAAACAGGTGTGATACACCGAACACACACACGGAACACACACAACCGGAACACACACACACTTTATCCCAACTTTATCTTTTTAACTAACTAGCATTAACCTCAGAATTTTGTATGTTTATAGGAACATTGCAGAAACATTAATTGAGTAACCTTTTGATAATGTTCTGTGCTGCAGGTCACGAACCCAATGGATATATCCCACACACACACACACACACACCCCCAACCCCCCCTAACACACATATAAACTTTGCACAAAAGAACCCCCTGCCCCCCTTCACCCCCTTCACCACACACACACACACACACACACACACACATCCCCACCCATCATGCATTTCTCAGACATCGCTGAAGTCACTATGACAACCACACAAAAAACGCTTAACAAAGCATTTCTCTCCACCATTCTTCCTTCACAGTGTGTGTGTGTGTGTGGGGGGGGGGGGTCTAAAAGAGCACAGAGAAGTCGGGGGAGAAACTTAAAGAAAGGACAAGAAGAGTTATAGCTGCATGAAATGACACCAGAGAGAGAGAGAGAGAGAGAGAGAGAGAGAGAGAGAGAGAGAGAGAGAGAGAGACAGAGACAGGTGATACGGGAGAGAGAGAGGGTCAGATGAGAAAAAAAAAAAAAAAAAAAACCAAAAAAAAAAAAAAAAAAAAAAAACCCTAGTTCTCACATTCCAACAGAGGCTTTGACTAATGACCCCTGAGAATAAATGAATAAAAGAGAAAGAGAGAGAGAGAGAGAGAGAGAGAGAGAGAGAGAGAGAAAGGAGAGAATAATAAGAGGGAGACAGACAGACAGAAAGAGAGACAAAGAGGGTGTGTTACAGAAAAAATGAGAGAGAGACACACACATTCTTTTTCTTCCTTTTTTACAACTATTTTACTATTCTCATCTGTCAACTGGTCTGTCTGTCTGTCTGTCTGTCTCTCTTCACCTTTCTAGCAGATGTTATTGATTATAAATGTCTATTATATGACATCATCACACTGATGCCTAATAAAAAAAATAAGACATCTCATCTCCCTCTCACCCCGTTCTCTACCAGCAGGTGTGCAGCACGCTGTGTTCCTGCATTCTGATTGGTCAGGAAAGGGACCCAGCTGGTGCCCCTGACCAAGCCCTCGGTCTAAATCGACCCAGACACACACACACAATCAGAGCTCATCTGTCAGAAGGGACCCCCCCCTCCTCTGGGACTCCTGAGGGACCTGGAGTAATAACAGACTTTGCCATTATGTGCAGACCTAACAAGCTTCAGACAGCACGTCCATCCAACAGGTTCAGAATTCAGTCTCCAACATAACTCAAGTCTCTAAAACGAACCTCCAGCCCCAAGTGTTGGAACCCTTTCAATATAAAAGCTTCCAGGAACAGCACAGGAACCAAAGGAACTCCTTTAAAAACACACCTCATTATAACAACTGATCTAAAACCTAATCTGCAAGTGAAGCCATGACAAGATGAGAAAAGGCCTCTGGATTTAGTTTTCAGTGAGCAGGGACGCTAAAATTGAAATTGACTAAGGAACCTAATCTAAAGAACCTTAAAAAGGAGAAAAGTGACAGACTTTGAGTCACAAAAACAACCACCATAAACACCAAAAAAAACCCAGTCACCATCCAGAAGATCTATTGATTTTTTTTTCTCTAGGGAATCCTTAAATCTCCATAGAACCTGCAACAGAAGGTTTTAGCAATGCTACAAACACACACACACACACACACACACACACACACACACTAATCCCTGTTCGAAAACACTCCACAATTTCCAGGGGAAATTCCACCCCCTGAACCAGCCTGCTTCAGCTCTGTATCTCCTGGAAGCTGATATTAATCCGAGGTTTCCGGACTGCACTTCTCAGTTAGGAGTGTAAATCAGCGGGATGTGATGTAGTGAGACATTCCTCGAGACAGCATTATCGGATACAAAACACAACACTGTGATCACATCTAACACTTTATCAGATGTTCAGCTACACTGCTTCAGGTCCTGACTGTAACCCTGACTGAACCCAGAGAACAGACTTAAGAACATCTGATGGAAAACTGACATCTGGAGACCTCTTTCTATTAATAGATGTGGTAGAGGGAGCAATACTTCAGCAGATGAGTTTGAAGGTTATATCAGAAGATCAGAACTAACTTCAAAGAAAAGAACATCTTAACATCTACAAACTGAACAGTCCTGAACCTCACTGATCATACTAATGAACAGGTGTTTGTGTTCCAGCAGCTCTTACCTGAGACAGCAATCCGCATTGAGGCCTCTAGCGGGCGGTTGTTGTCCAGATCTTGACTGAGTCGAATTTCTCCGGTGGTCTGGTTCAGGATCAGCAGGTGCAGCTCGTTTCCTGCCTCAAACCAATAGCTTAGCTGATCCGATATGTCTGGGTCATGGGCTGGAATTTTTCCGATCGTCCCCGTTGGAAAGCTACTAGACCTTTCTGTCACATAGTTGTTGAAAATAATTTGAAAGTTCTTCAGAACGGGTGGGTTGTCGTTCCTGTCGATGAGTCTGATGTGCACCGTGGCTCGGCTGACCAGAGGAGCGGACGTGGCCTGGACCACGATGACATACTCGGATCGAGTTTCATAGTCCAGATCCGTCAAAGCCATGAGTTCACCGGTGAAAATGTCCAGCTGGAACACTTCCGGAATATTCCCCTCGACGATCTGGTACATGATCTGGGCATTGCTCCCCTCGTCAGGATCCGTGGCTGTGACATGGGCTACAACGAGCCCGATAGGGCTGTTTTCCTCAACAAAGATGTCAAACTCGTCCTTCTCAAACACAGGCGGATTGTCGTTCACGTCCAGGATGGTCACCTGAATGTCCATTGAGGTTTTCAAAGCCGGAAGTCCTTTATCCACTGCAAAAGCCTGTAAATTATACATGGCCGTGTTCTCACGGTCCAATCGCCTCAGAGTGCGAACGATTCCTGATGTCGACTCGATGATAAAGTCACCGTCGCCGTCATCACCTCCTTGGAAGGTGTAAAAAACCCGGCCATTTAAACCAGAGTCCTGATCTGTAGCTGAAACCTGGACTACACTCGTATAAACAGGTACATCTTCCATAACTGAGCCCAGGTAACGGTCTCTAAGGAACCTGGGTGCGTTATCGTTCACATCGTTTACCAGGATCTCCAGGTAGGTGGTATCGGATTTCTGTGGTATTCCGTTGTCTCGAGCTGTGATGGCTAGTGTGTATGACACCTGATCTTCGTAATCCAGATCCACCTGCGTTGTCACGGCTCCTGAATCCTGATCTATAGTAAACTGTGGAATGCTGTCATCCATGTAGTAGGTAATGCGTGCATTCTCACCCGTATCCTCGTCTGTGGCACTGATCACCACAACAGTGGTACCCACCGGACGGTCCTCGTTGATGTTAATGGTGTAATGTGAACTTTGGAAAACAGGACGGTGCGTGTTAGCGTCTGTGATGTTAATGTACACTTTAGCCACGTCAAATCGCGTGCCGTCGGAAGCAGTTACGCTCAGAACATACTGCCGCTCCAGTTTATAATCAAGCGGCAGTGCGAGTGTGATGAGACCTCCTCCACTCTGGCTGGTAATGGAGAAGCGGTTTCTTGTATTTCCGCTGGAGATCTGATAGGTCACTACACTATTGATGTCTCGATCCACTGCTGAAACGGTCACTGCGCTCGTCCCCACTGCGGCATCCTCATTTAAACGCATGTAGTAGGCTTTCTGGGTGAACTCTGGATTATTATCATTAACGTCCAAGACAGTCATGCTAATGCTAGCAGAGGATGACATAGCGGGTGTACCGTTATCTCGAGCCTCCACTCCGAAGCTGTAGAAGTCCACACTTTCTCTGTCCAGCTCAGCCGCAACAACGATCCAGCCGGTGCTGTTATTTATTGCGAATGGAAAGTTTGGTGTCGTCTCCATGAGCCGGTATTCCAGTCTGGAGTTGTCTCCAGAGTCTGCGTCCACGGCCTGGATGTGTATCACTGAGTATCCCAGGGGGACGTTTTCAAGAACCGTGGCCTGGAAAGGAGTGCTGACGAAAATTGGAGCATTATCGTTCACGTCCAGGACCTGCACCGTTACCAGGCCAGAGATGTTGGACAAAGGTGGACGCCCACCATCCTGAGCCCTGATTCGCAGAGTGTATTCTTTATTTGTCTCATAGTCCAGCTGGCTAACAAGGTCCAGTTTACCAGATTGTGCATCAATATAAAATTGTCCTCTAGTGTTACCGCTCATGATGCTGAAGTGAACCACAGCATTGCTGCCTCGGTCCTGATCAGTAGCATTTACCTGTAAGATCTCAGTATTTGGCATTAGATCTTCTGCTACTTGCACAATGTAGCGCTTCTCGCTAAACTGAGGCGCATTGTCGTTGTCGTCCTCCACCACTATGTGTACGCTTGCAGTGGCGCTGCGAGGTCTAGGGGTTCGACCTTGATCGTTTGCTTCAACTAGAAGCATGAAAGACTCGACTGTTTCCCGATCCACAGGTCCACGAGTTCGAATCACTCCGGAACGCGGGTCAATCTCAAAAACATCGTTAGATCCATTACTGTTCAGGATGTTGTACAGAATGTTGCCGTTGACAGGAGCGTCTCCATCTGTGGCTCGCACGGTGAGCACCTCGTACCCGATCTCTAGGTTTTCCCGCACACTCTCTTTGTAGTCCAGCTGCTCGAACACAGGGTCGTGGTCATTTGTGTCGCTGACCGTGACGGTCAGGGTTGCCATGGCTGTGCGCCGCGGTGAACCGTGATCTACAGCCGTCACTCGAAAGACGTGTGTGTCCTTTGTCTCTCGGTCCAGTTCCTCCACAGTGGACACCAACCCACTTGTATGCTCCACAATGAAGAGGTTGTTGGAGCGACTGTCGAACAGGGCTTCAATGAAATATTCCAGACGTCCCGCGTCTCCTTGGTCCGGATCCGTGGCCCTCAGTGTGACCACCGAGGTCCCTGCAGGTCTGTTTTCAGCTACCGATACCTGGTATATGGGAGGCTGAAACTGCGGGCTGGCATTCGTCTTTGCGTTTCTTTTTGTCCTGCTGAGGAATCCGTGGTCACTCTGAGACGCCACTCTGGACAAAAATCGTTCCAGGTACTTTGTGCTGAAGGAACCTGGACCAATGTTCCAGTGTACAGAAACGGCTCCTTCCGCCGCCTGATCCTGACATCGAAGATCAAACTCCAAGAAAGAGCTGCACGTTAAGCAAAGCGTCCTGGATACGAACAGTTTACCGCCAGAAACGTAAAAATCCTTCTTGCTCACGTTGCAAACTGAACCTGTGTGGAAAGGTAGAATTTCCTGTATGTGAAAGAGTGCGTGTCCGGGCTCGTGACATTTAATATCCTGGTCCTGCAGGTTTAGGAGAGTGACGACCTCTAGGTCGAGTCTGTCCCTGCGCTGGGATTTGCGCCGGCAATCTTCCCCGTGGACGCGCACGTGGTACTGGCTGATTAAAAGATGTCTGAAGTCGGAGACGTCGCTCGCGCAGTCGGCCACCGTGTACACCGGAAACGGGTTTGTGGGTAATGCGCGGCAGCGGGGCAGAGACCGTGAAACGGACAGCGTGCCCTCAGAGTGGTCCGTTTTTAGAAAACCCCGCGTGAAGTTCGGAGCAATAACCTGATACAGAGCGCACGCGGAGCCTCGATGGCCAGCGCGTGCGATGATGCTGCCCGGTTTCGCGTCCGCGCGGAGGTTCACCACGAAACCGTGCACGCGACCCATCGGGAGTTTCAAGCACACGAAGACACAAAACAGCAGATCCCACCTCATGTCGCAAATTTCCCGCTGCTTCTCCTGCTTCACTTTAAATTCATTCCAAACTTTTGCTCCATCTATGAGACGCGTCCATGTTCCTGCTCTTCCTCCTGCGCGCGCCTTAAGCCGGTGCAAACACACGAAACACAATCCGCGTCTTTTATGCCGTCTGTCCTTGTTCTGTTTCTTTCTCACTCACACACACACACTCACACGCTCGTGCGGAGTGAATGAATCTCCACTCTGCAGAAACGCGCATTAAATGGCTCCAACACCAAAACCGCTCATTTACATAAACCGGTTTCAATGCACCGCGGGGGACTGAGCGCGCGAGCAAAGGGGGTGTGTGTGTGTGTGGGGGTGCTTTAAAAATTAGTGCGTTTACTTACGTAGAAAAACAGGTGTATTCACTCTAACACACACACACACTTTTCTGTTACAGCGCTGCGCTGCTGATGTTCTCCTGTGTAATAAAGTCTGAAAGGTTTTATTAACATCAGGTTTGAAATGTGCATCAGAACATCAGACATTTCTCTGTGTGTGTGTGTGTGTGTCGCATCGCGTGCTCCAGGTGATGAGGAGAGGAACATGTGTACCTCAGAAATAATGTGTGTTTCTGCTGTGTTCCAGTGAAGAACATCACTGGGACGCACTGAAGCTCCTCTGAAGTTCTTGAGCTGTTCGTTAGGATTTTGGTCCACTTTGAAGGCCGGTGGGTTTCGCAGGTTTTCTGTACTATTCTCCACACAAAGTCCGGGAATTAGAATTAGAAAAAAATAAAGTTTGAGAAGTGAATCAATAATAATTTTAAGTGTTTCCCTCTGCTGGACACACCGTGTAACTACAATAAACGACTGATTCACGTTTATTTCTATTTAACAACGCGTTTCTGTACAGCGTCACCCTAACAACAGTCCTCTGTGTGTGTGTGTGTGTGTGTGTGTGTGTGTGTGTAACTATCAGAATGTGAGCAGTGTAAAGAAATGACAGAACACCAACACAGCCTTTACCAATGAGACTGAGGCGAATAACACACACACACACACACACACACCACACACACTTACTTCTGATATCAAATATTTAAACCCAGAAATGTAAAAATGACTATAGGAGTTAAAAAAACAAACTCATATTTCCTCTTTTAAATAATTCAAATATAATATACAAAGAATACTAATACTAATAATTTATAGCTGTTTGTTCTTATTCAGTGATTTCTAGGGTTGATGATGATGATGATGAGAAGAGACACGTGACACTGAGAGGAATCTGCAGTGACGTCAGACTGAGAGAAGCTGCGCTGAGTTTCATAAGACACAAATACTGTAACTGTATGAAGATCACCCTTCTCTGTGTGTGTTGTGTGTGTGTGTGTGTGTGTGTGTGTGTGTGTGTGTGTGGGGTAAGGTCCAGGACACTTTTAGCATTTTAGAGTTTTTATTGTTGCTGGAGGCTCTAATAATACATCAATTGTAAGCTTTACAAAAACAACAACAACAACAACAAGACAACATGTATTATATTCCACACCCCATCCCAACCAACCCAAATACAGCAAAACAACAGACTGCTAAGCTATTGAGACAGACAGACACAGAGAGGGTGAGACAGAGAGACAGACACAGAGAAAGCGTTTATTAAAATAGCATTAAATGATGATTAATAATGAATTTCAGTTTCTTGCAGCTCACAAGTGCCTTTATAACAGAGAGAAAGTGGGCGTGGCCTGTTGGGGGCGTGGCTTTAAATAAATCTAAACACATTACAGAGACTGTTTGTGTGTGACAGATGTTAGTCTGAAGACAGACATGTGAGTCATCAACCCAACAGTTATAACAAGCAGAGGGGCAGACAGACAGCAGAGAGAGAGAGAGACAGCAGAGAGAAAGAGAGAGCGCGAGAGAGAGAGAACAGAGTGAGAGACCTACCCCAAGGCCAAAAGAACTTCAAATAAAGATAAGGGCAGAGTGGGTAAGAGATGAGCGGTGTGTGTGTGTGTGTGTGTCTAGCTTTGCTGTTTGCGTTTGCTTATTGCGTCGATCAGATCGGTCCTCAGAGCTTCCTGCTTGGCTCGAACCGCCGCCAGCGTCTGCACGCTTCTGTACAGAGAAACAACACATCCACACACACGAGTGTTAAATAACCAGCAAACCTGCAGCGCCACCCATCTGCATGCTACATACACACACACACACTTCAGTCAGCTACCACCTGGGGCAGCAGTGAGTCAAAATCTGATAGTGAGACAGCAAAACTTTCTCTCTCACTCTTATCAAAATCACATCCCGGAGACGCGTCATGAGAAACGCCAACGTCATGCTGTGATGTCATAAGGCCACTCCCACTTTCCCAAATCAACTCCAGCTGTTAGTTGGTAAATTATAACCGCACAAAACACCAACATCAGTGTGTCAAGTGGAAAAACTGCTCACACACACACAGCGAGCCCTATACCTCCAGCCCTAGTCTATGAAGATCTGACGTTGAGTGAGAACCTGAGAGAGCTCTCGCTGCAACTGCCTGTACTTCTGATTATCAGGGAGAGACTCGATCGATCTAAACACACCACACGCAATAGAGAGAGAGAGAGAGAGAGAGAGAGAAAGAGAGAGAGAGAAAGGAAAGAGAGAGAGAGAAGAGAGAGAGAGAGAAAACAGAGAGAAAAAAAGAGAGAGAGAGAGAGAAAACAGAGAGAGGAGAGGAAAGCCCGAGAG
>VCAZ01000298.1:107338-144122 GCA_005784505.1 Bagarius yarrelli | reverse complement strand
TAGATAGATAGATAGATAGATAGATAGATAGATAGATAGATAGATAGATAGATAGATAGATAGATGGTTTTACAGCGAATGGTGTCTGGACACATGTTTGTTCACAGGAGCAGCCCAGTCTCATGCAACGTAGAGCAAAAGAACCGGACGGCCCTACGCCTCTCAGCACGCAGGACTCCGCCCATAACCGGAGGACGACTTAACCCTATTGTGGGATTAAAGGATTCAGGACCCGCCTACCAGCACCTGCAGGAGGCAAAAGCATCTGGGCGGGATAGAGAGCCAGCAAGAGTGTAAGTGTGTGCTGTTTCCTGAAAAATAAACTGGACTGTCATGAACACCTGGTGAAGTAGGACATCTTGGAAATCTTATGTCCCACCCTCACATGCATTACCGCGCACAGACTAGACGACTAGAAATGATGTTGTGTTAGTCACCAGTGAGGAAACCCGAATTACACGCTGCTGCTGGAGTTGAACTAATTTATCAAGTTACACAAACTACATAAACTCTGAGTTTGATGTAAACTATCAAAACACACCAACATCTAAATCCTACCTAATTCCTACCGGCCCAAAAGAAATACTGTAACCATGACATCATCTTTCAGACCCTTTGACTCCTGCACAACCTGTAATTGGCTGTGATCTCACAAAAATGAAATGAAATAAAATTATGCAGTTTTATTTGATTAAAAGCTGGATTTTTATCCTCCGCTAATTAGAAATGTTTGGAATTTTTCATAGCTGAAGTTTGGAGATTTATTAAAACAGCATGCATGTTGCTTTTTATGATGTTTGTGGTGATGTAATAAACTGGTAGCACACAGATCGGCACGGGAACTCACCATAGGCTGTGTTTTTATTAGAGATCGTAAGCACTACCAGATAAATGTGTTTGTGTGTACGTGTCGGTGCACCAACACCCCAACACACACACACACACACCACCCCACACACAACCACACACCCACAATACAACACACTCACACACATACACACACATACACACACATACAACACACATACACACAACCACACACATACACACATACCACACACACCACAGACACACACACACACACACACAGACACACACACACACACACACACACACACACACACACACACACCACACACACACACACACACACACATACACACACACACACATACACACACATCACACATACACACACCACACACACACACCTCAGGCCTTGACAATCCTTAGTCTTGCCAAAGTAGATCTCATTCAGGGTGAGCGGATCTTATTCTCCATGTCCTTTACACACACACACACACACACACACACACACACACACACACCACACCACCAGGTCAGTTCAAGCAAACAATAAAATAATAGAATAAAAGTTGAGTGTGTGTGTGTGTGTGTGTGGTGTGTGTAAGGAGTGTGGTGTGTGTGTTTTACCTCAACCAGACACCCGATGTTGGCAATGTGTGGTGGGACTCGCTGACTGTCTCATCTTTCTCCATCTGAACAAGGAACAGGAGGTAATGAGAAAAACACACACACACACATCACTCACCTCACTTACACACCCACTCTCCACTTAGCCACCCCCAAAAACCCACCCACCGACGCACTCTCCCACCTCACTTACCCACCCACTCTCCCTTAGCCACCCCCCACCCACTCACTTACCCACCCCTCTCTTAGCCCCCCCCACCCACTCATTTACCACCCCTCTCCCACCTCCTACCCCCCACCCACCTCCCACCTCCTTATACCCACCCACCCCTCTCCCACCTCCTTATCGACCCACCTCACTTACCCACTTAACCACCTACTACCACTAACCTCACCTCACTACCCACTAAACCCCCTCCTTACCCACTTAAACCTCACCTCACTTACCCCTTAACCCACCCACCTCACCCACACCCACCTCACCCTCACCACCTCACTCCACCACCTCACTTACCCACTCACCCAATCACTCACTCACCCCACCTCACTCACCCACGCACTCATCACCTCACCTCACCTTACTTACCCACTTACCAATCTCACTGAATTTACTCTCTGTATTACCTGGTTGCTCTATGGTTACCTGTCGGGTGAGGCTTCCTCCCAGGTTCATGGTTCCAGAGCCGGTTTTGGTGGTCTGCAGCCACAGCATCACCGTCGAGGTGAGTTTATAATGAGCAGTGCGACCACTCGACTTCTCCTGAACAGTTTGAGTGTGTTAAAAAACAAGTTCAGTTTAATGTGGAACCTCATCCTGCTGTGCTCCTCACCTGCACCTCCACCACATGGATGGAGTCCCAGCAACCCTTGATTTTTTTGGAGCCGTCTCCAGCCTTCTTAATGAGAATTACTCCAGCAAAGCCATGATCCAGATCCCACAGATACACAGAGGATACGCCGCCCTCAAAATACCTAACACACACACACACACACACACACACACACACACACACACACGGTGAAACACAAAAAAAGCGTCTGGATACACAGAGACTAAACTGAAGCAGTGTGATGGTCAGAGGCAGGTATAGGGTCAGAAAAGCAGCTCAGGAATTAAACCCATACACATACCCACCCACACCACACACACACACACACACACCCTCAGCAGCAGTGTGAGTGTGTTGTAACTACACTCACAGATCTCTGTACTGGTCGAAGGCATTGTTGGCCTCCACCTCCAGCTTCCTCAGGCGGGCCGATGGCATGGCCCCATCATCAATAGGGGGTTCATATTTATTACTCCATGGGGATCTAAACACACACACACACACACAGCATGTAGTAGAACATAAACACTATTAGTGGAGTTCTGGTAGATTCGGGCAGAGACATTAGCAGATTGAGCAGCTGTTGAGTGCCCGTGTGGGCACCAGGGCGCCCCCAAGTGTACAGGAAATACGGAGTGTTTTGTTTGTTTTTTATGTCAATCATATAATAAAATAATTAAATATTAAAAGATGAAAAGAAGGTAATGATGTGGAAAGGATGGCTAAAACAGGTGTGTTTTATTTACAATGTGGGCATAGTCAAGAATTCGAATATTTAGTCACATTACAGCATAGAGGGGCCCCTAAATAAAATTCTGCTTTGGCCCCCAGAGGTATGGGCTGCTCTTGGGTTGGAGGTGTGATTTGGGACAAAAAATGCATTTCTGATTTAACCTGTAGGAGTCGCCATCACGGTTGTAGTCACAGAGCAGGTAATCTTTCCCACCACTTTGTCCCGGGCGATCCTTCAGAGGCTGATCCACAGAGGACAGCAGATCCTCACACAGACTGGGTACCTACACACACACACACCACACCAAACACACACACACCAATCAGTCAAGACTAGTTGTTTCTGCCAACAGAGAGCATATACAGGAAAACATAAACTGACAGAGACGAAATAGAGAGAGAGAGAGAGAGAGACAGAGAGAGAGAGACAGAGAGAGAGAGACAGAGACAGAGAGACGCTACATTTGGTCCTGCCGAGTGAGTGACAGTTACACTAATCAGCACTACGATAGAGTGTGTGGAAGAGAGAGAAACTAGATGTAAATACAGATGTGTTGATGGAGAGAAATGTGTGGTTTAAATCCCTTTAGCAGTTAAAAAGGAACAGCAGGGTGTTTCGGATTTAAGACGTGTGTGTTGTGTGTGTGTGTGTGTGTGTGTGTGTGTGTTTTGTGTGTGAGAGAGGGAGTGATAGTGTGACTAATGCCAGCTAAAATCTTTCACTACTTATCAATGACAGCAGATTTGTTGGTCCATTGTGGAAACAGAATTTAGTGCTACATGCATAAAGGATTTATTATCTGGATCGCACACACACACACACAGACACAAACAGACAGACAGACCAGACAGACACACAGACAGACAGACACACACAGACAGAACACACACACACACAGACAGACACACCACAGACACACACACCACACGACCACAGACAGACAGACAGACAGACGCCCACACAGACAGACAGACACACACACAACAGACAGAACACACACACACACACAGACAGACACACACACACACACCACACACAGACAGCACACACACACACAGACCACACACAACACACACAACACACACAGACACAACCACAGACAGACACAAGACACACACAGACACACACACACACACACTCACAGGACACACACACACACACACAAGACACACACACACAACACACACACACAGACAGACCACACAGACAGACACACACCACACACACACACACTACAGACACACACACAGACACACACACACACACACACACACACAGACACACACACACAGACAGACACACACACAGACACACAGACACACATACACACACACAACACAGACACACACACGACCACCAGAGACACAGACACAGACCATACAGACACACACACAGACAGACACACCAAACACACACACAGAGACACACACACAACAGTGACGCACACATCGACAGAGACACACCACCCACACACACCGACACACACAGACACCACAGACAGACACACACACAGACACACACACACACAACACACACCACACAACACACACACACACACACAGACACACAGAGACAGACACACACACAGACACACAGACACAGCACCCAGACAGAACACACAGACAGACGCACATACCACACACACAGACACACACACAGACACAAACACACACAGACACACACAGACACAGACAGACACACACAGACAGACACACACAGACACACACAGACACACACACACAGACAGACACACACAGAGACACACACAGAGACACACACAGACACACAGAGACACACAGACAGACAGACAGACAGACACACACACACAGAAAGACCCACACACAGACAAGACACACACACAGACAGACCACACAGACAGACAGACACCCCACAGACAGACACACACACACGACACACACACACACACACACACAGACACACACAGACAGAAACACAGAAAACACACACAGACAGACCACAGACACACACCATAACACAGGACAGGACACACACACAGACACACGGACACACACACACACACACCAAACGACACACACTACAGACACACACAGACACCACACACACACCCACAAACACACACACACACATACACACACACACACACACAGACAGACACACACACAGACACACACCACACGGACAGACACACACACAGACAGACACACAAACAGATAGACAAACACACCCCACACCCCACGACACACACACAGACAGACACCACCAGACAGACACACACAAGACAGAACCCACAGACAGACACACAGACGACACAACAACACACACAGACTACACACACACAGACAGACACACACACACACAGACAGACACAACACACAGGACAGACACACCACACACAAAGACAGACACCACACCAAATAATAGACAGGGACACACACAACACAGACAGACACACACACACACCACGAAACTACACACACACACAGACAGACACCACACACACACAGACAGACACCACACACACACAGACAGACACACAGACACACACAGACAGACACACACACACACACAGACAGGACACAACACACACACACAGACAGACACCACACACACACACCAGACAGGACACACACACACACACACACACACACCACACTACAGACACACAGACAACACACACACACAGACAGACACACCACACACAGGACAGACACACACACACACAGACACACCACCAACACAGCAGACCACACACACACAGACCGACACACACACACACACAAGAAGACACACACACACAACACACAGGACAGCACACACACACACAGACCACAACAACACACAGACAGACACACACACACAACACAGACACACAGACACCACACAGACAGACACACACACACACACACACAGACACACACACACACAGACAGACACACACACACACAGACAGACCACACACACACACACACACACACACACACAGACAGACACACACACACACACCACACAGACACACAACACACACAACACACACACACACCAGACACACACAGACAACACACACACACACACACACACACACACACACACAGACACCACCACACACACACACACACACACACACACAGACACACACACACACACACACACACACACACACACACACAGACATACACACACACACAGCATACACACACACACACACACACACCACAGGACAGACACACACACCCACACACAACACACACACACACACACACACACAGACACACACATCACACACACACACAGAGAACACCTCTATCCCAGTTGTGTACTGAATTGACTTCTATGCTTGGTTTAAGGAACAAAACAAAACATGGTGGCGATTAAGACTGCATCCCTCCACCCAAAGACCAGGTGTTCTGTCTGACCATGAAGCTGATGTGAAGAGAACTCTAAACAGATTTAACCCACAGACGTCTGCTGGAACATACCGCAGAACATCTCCTGCAAAGTGCTGACTGGTTGTGAAGAAAACAGATATCATCACTGACATTTTTCACATTTCTCTTAGCAGCACCGATGTTCCTACGTGCCTTAAAACCACTACCATCGTCCCCATGCTGAAGAAAGACCATAGTCTCCTGCCTCAGTCCATCGTCAACAATACTAAAGAGATAGTTGATAACTTCAGAAGAGCACAGAGAGACTATTCTCCACTGAACATCAACAGATCCTCTGTAGAAAACAAAAGCATCAAATTCCTTGGTGTCCATCAGGTGAAGAACCTCACTTGGTTACTTAACACAAGCTCCATTAGCAAAAAGTCCAGCAGCATCTCTGCTGAGGAAAGCCCATCTCCCACCCCTCATGAAATGACAATAAACACACACACACACCACACACACCAGATCGATGAGGTCACTGAGATTCTTCTCAATCTGCTGAGGAGGAAGACGCCTCATCAGATCCAGGGCACAATCCAACTGCTGATCATTCTGCAAAAAGAGAGAGAGAGAGAGAAAGAGAGAGAGAGAGAGAGAGAGAGAGAGAGAGAGAGAGAGAGAGAGAGAGAGAGAGAGAGAGAGAGAGAGAGAGGTTCATATAAAGATTAAACACACAGCTAATAGAACTGCACACACACCCCCCACACACACACACCCCCCTATGGCCCAAACACTTGCTAATCCAGATGTGCATGATGTTATACTGTGTATTACAATAAATACTGCAATACTTACAAAAGGTAAAAACAGGAAATAAAATAGATCAAAACATAAATATTCATTTTTCCTGCTATGTTTGTTTCTCGACAGTCTGAGACAACGACAGTATAAGTTGGTGACAACTATAGGTGTGAAGGAGGAAGTGGATAACACACACACACACACACACACACACACACACACACACACACACACACTCTCTCTCTGATGGTACACACTCCTGACACTGGAGAACAGGACACTGGTGTTAAACGTGTAGTGGAAAAACATCAGGAGAATCTGACCCCCTGTGGGCTGTGATCAGACCCACACACAACACACACACACACACACACACACACACACACACACACACACATCTGTCTTTAGTCTAATGTGCTGCTGGTAAAGATCTAAACATCTAATCTGTGACATCGGATGTGCAAAACTGGAGATTTCTGGAATAAAGATGAACATCACCACATCTGTACACACACACACACACACACACACACACACACACACACACACACACAGTTTATCACGCAGAGATAAGTGAGATTAGACTAAAGGATCAGTCTGTGGTGTGTGTGTGTGTGTGTGTGTGTGTGTGTGTCGGTATTTTTAAACCTGCAGCTAAACTTCATCATCAGTATTAAAAGGGAAAAAACTGAAAGGAACCTGAACTTTTTTTTAAGTTTCTATTATTCTGTGGATCTCTCTCTCACACACACACACACACACACACACACACACACACACACACACACACACACACACACACACAAGAGGTATGAACAGAAATAGTTTTCGGTAGTGCCACCGGACCCGCAGCGCTAGTGCTATAAAAGGAAACTGACTAGCCGTAGCTTTAGCCTAGCTTAGCCTAGCTTCCTTCTGCTTAGCTTAGCAAGCCTGAGACGGGCCTTACCATGTTTGCAGCGATTTCGGAGTGATAAACACGCGGTCCCGGCTGAGTTAAAGCGCTCGTGTTGGAGGCGATTCGCTTGTTCGGCTGGGTTCTGTCGGTGCTACACCGTGTTTTTAGCCGTACCCAGCGGATGCTAACAGCTTTCTCTTCTCGGAGCCCAGCCCTGTCAGCGGAACTCACTTCCTCAACCGGGGGCTACGCTACAAACGGGGCGGGGCCATGGGAAAAGAGGCGGGGACTGCAAAGAAGAGAAAAAAAAAATATCGAAAAAGCATATCCGGGTCATGAGAGTACTTACCGCAACTGACCAATCATAGCAAAGTAAGTTAGGTATGGCCATGTATGGAAAATAAAAGGGCGTGGCTTAAACCGGCTAGCTGCAGTACTGCATGTGTCCAATAGGGAGAAACAGACAGAAGCAGACAGAGACATACATTCATGTTTACAGTATTAATGTTAAATATGGGATATATTTTATTACATATATAATTGTTTATCCTCCTTTGCTGAATGTGCTGAATGCATTTAGATGCTTATTGCTGTCTTATATACTAATATGATTATTAAAAAAATAGGTTAATAGTTAGTAATAATTAATAAACATAATTAAAAACCTAATGATTTCTGTCTCTCTTTTAGTGTAACGTGAAAAATCACAAACTTTTACGTTAATAATGAAGGGAAAAAGTGAGTGTGAGGAAGAAGGAAAGTGTGAGGAAGAAGGAGGAGAGTGTGAGGAGGAAGAGGAGAGTCTGAGGAGAAGAGTGTGAGGAGGAGGACAGTCTGAGGGAAGAGTGTGAGGAGGAGGAGAGAGTGTGAGGAGGAGGAGGAGGAGAGTCTAAGGAGAAGAATGTGAGGAGGAGGAGAAGAGTGTGAAAAGGAGAGGGAGAGTCTGAGGAGAAGAGTGTAAGGAGGAGGAGAAGAGTGTGAGGAGGAGGAGAGTGTGAGGAGAAGATGTTGAGGAGGAGGGGAGGAGGAGGAGAGTGTGAGGAGGAGGAGGAGAGTGTGAGGAGGAGGAGGAGGAGAGTGTGAGGAAAAGAGTGTGAGGAGGAGGGAAGGAGAGCTTGAGGAGAAGAGTGTGAGGAGAATGAGTTGGAGGAGGAGGAGAAGAGTGTAGGGAGGAGAGTGTATGGAGGAAGGATTAGAGAAAGAGGATGATTTGAGAAGGACTGTTTAAACTCTCATCTGTTCTAGGATCTTTCCGAATGTGTGAGTTATTTTTCATCAGAAGGTTCTGAAAACGTTTCTCTACTTGGCAGGAGCTCGCTGGGTGAGAACATCAGGGGTGAATCGGGGTGAAGATTAACGGCACTGTGAGTCGCTGGTGTCGTTCAGCTCGTCTGGTCTCAGCTCCGTTTAGACAGCTGAGGGAAAATATTTCCATCATTCTGATCATAACTCAACAGGCTGGGGGGTGAGGAGGGGAGGGGTGGCCTAGCAGATGGAGGCGGGGCTACAAGTGACTCTAATAATACAAAATAACACATGAGGTTAATCAGGGATTTAAGCGTGGTGAGTGAGTGGAGATTGGGTCGCAGCCCATGTGTAAAGAGAATCACACACTTTTACAAGAATGTAGAATGAGGTCAGTCGATCTGTCTGTGATTGGCAGAATGTGGATCTGTCCTCTCATGACGTCATCACCTGTTTCTTCTGCCATCGTTAAGTTCATGCAGGACATCAGCTGAGCTGCTAGTGCGACTTAATGCTGCAGACACACACACACACACACACACACACACACACACACACGCATGTGCTTTTAATAGAGTTGATTCCCTGCTGCGCTCCGATATGACACGCCGTAAACCATCAGAGAGAGTGCGTGACTCCTCACAGCACACGGAGCGACAGACAGAGACGGAGACAGAGACAATATGAGACAGAGAAAGACAGACAGACAGACAGACAGGGGGAGAAAGTGAGAAAGAGAAATGTGAGGGAGAAAAAGGGAGACAGGGAGAGAGAGAGAGACAGAGAGATAAAGAAAGTCAGACAGAGAGAGTCAGAATAAGACAGAAAGAGGGACAGGCAGAGAGAGATAGACACAGAAAAAGAGTGAGAGAGAGATAGACAGAGAGAGACAGAGAGATAGACAGAGACCAGAGAGGGAGAGGAGAGAGAGAGAGAGGAGATAGAGAGAGAGAGAGAGATTAGAAAGAGAGATAGATAGAGACAGAGATAGAGAGAGAGAGAGAAGAGAGAGGGAGAGAGAGAGAGAGCGAAATAGAGAGAGAGAGAGAGAAGAGAAAGAGAGAGAGAGAGAGAGAAGAGAGATAGATAGAGACAGAAGAGATGACAGAGAGCGAGAGAGGATGAGAGAGGGAGCGAGGCAGGAGAGAGAGAGAAGGATGGAGAGAGAGAGAGAGAAAGAGAAATAGAGAGAGAGCGAGAGAGAAAGAGAGATAGATAGAGACAGAGAGAGATAGACAGAGACAGAGAGACAGAGAGAGAGAGAGAGAGAGAGAGAATTCAACCAAATGATTGTGAACCCCAAGTTATATTGAGAGTAAAGAGAAAGAAAGGGGGGGGGGAGTAAGGGTGGAATGTTGTTTGGTGTTTTTGCTGTGTTGTTTCAGGCGGTTGTGTAAAAGGCTGAGTTAAAGAAAGGAGCTTACAACTCCAGAGAGACAACAGGAGAGATACAAAAAGAGAAAAGAGAGAGACAGGAGGCAGACAGCACAGAGAGTGAGACAGGTGGAATAGGAAAAATTGAGACACTCGTTCGTTTAATTCTTGTGTTTATATCGAGTTTCATATAAACTGGGTTAATAGTTCACTGGGTGAGTTCCTTTAGCTGTGTTTACACTAAGAGAGAGAGAGAGAGAGAGAGAGAGAGAGTGTGTGTGTGTGTGTGTGTGTGTGTTATGTAACTTCTGACATTTAGGCCAATAAAGAATAATGAATTAAGAGACAGAGCAGAAACTCTCATTCATTTCATGTGTTTGTTCATCCATTCTGTTTCTGTCTCGTGCCAATCTCTCAGTCTGTCTCTCTTTCTCCATCTGTCTATCTCTCCGACTGTCTCTCTTTCTCTCTGTCTCTTTTATATCTCTGCTCTCTCTCTCTCTGCTCTCTATTTTAGGATCAGTAGATAATCTGTGTCTCTCTTAGGATCAGTAGATAATCTGTGTCTCTCTCTTAGGATCAGTAGATAATCTGTCTCTCTCTTAACGCATTAGATAGATAAACCTGTTGTCTCTCTTCTTATGGATCAGACGATAATCTGTCTCTATATTTAGCCGCTCAGTAGATAAACATGTTCTCTATCTTTTAGCGCTCAGGAGATAACCTGGTGTCTCTCTCTTAGGATCAGTAGATAATCTGTATCTATCTCTAGGATCAGTAGATCACCTGGCTCTCTCTTAGGATCAGTAGATAACCTGTCTCTCTCTCTTAGCGATCAGTAGATAACCTGTGTCTCTCTCTTAGCTTAGTAGATAATCTGGTCTTCTCTTCTTAGGATCAGTAGATAATCTGTGGTCTCTCTCTTAGGATCAGTAGATAATTCGTCTCTCTCTTAGGATCAGTAGATAACCTGTGTCTCTCTTCTTAGAATTAGTAGATAACTGTGTCTCTCATCTTAGCAATAGTAGATTCTACCTGTGTCTATCTCTTAGGATCAGTAGATAATCTGTCTCTCTCTTAGGATCAGTAGTAACTGTCTCTCTCTTACAGGCAATCAGTAGATAACCTGTCTCTCTCTTAGGATCAGTAGATAACCTGTGTCTCTCTATTTAGGATCAGAGATAATCTGGTCTCTTCTTAGGATCGGAGATAATCTGTCTCTCTCTTAGGATCAGTAGATACCGGTGTCTCTCTCTTAGGATCGTAGATAAACCTGTGTCCTCTCTCTTAGGATCAGTAGATAATCTGTCTCTCTCTAGGATCAGTAGATATCTGTCCTTAGGATAAGTGAGATAAACTGTGTCTCTCTTTCGGATTAGTAGATAATATGTCTCTCTCTTAGGATCAGTAGATAATCTGTCTCTCTCTTAGGATCAGTAGATAATCTGTCTCTCTCTTAGGATCAGTAGATAACCTCGCTCTCTCTCTTAGGATCAGTAGATAATCTGTCTCTCTCTTAGGATCAGTAGATAATCTGTCTCTCTCTAAGGATCAGTAGATAACCTCGCTCTCTCTCTTAGGATCAGTAGATAATCTGTCTCTCTCTTAGGATCAGTAGATAACCTGTCTCTCTCTTAGGATCAGTAGATAATCGTCTCTCTCTTAGGATAGAGATACAGTAGATAACCTGTCTCTCTCTCTTAGGATCAGTAGATGAGACCTGTCCATCTCTCTCCTGTTCTGCTGCATCTATATGATTTTGTCCAGTGTGTGTTTGTGTGTGTGTGTTAATGAGTAAGAGAACTGTTCAGCTCCTGCTGTTTTGGAAATGGAAGCCAGAAGTAGCACCTGCTTCCCTGAGGGACAGAGACTGAGACTGTGTGTGTGACAGATAAAAAAACGGACAGACAGACAGACAGACAGACATACAGGAAGTAAGACAAAGAGGACAGAGTAAGACAGAAAAGTTTAAATAAAAAAGACCTGTGTGTGTGTGTTGTTTTTTGTGTGTAATGGAGATTAGTAGTCAGTAACGAGTGCTGTTACTGTAATGTGGCTGTGCATATCAGCGCTAACACGGTTAATACCACACAAAGCCAATGGGTTAATACAGAGCAGGCACACACACACACACACACACACACACCACACACAGTGCTCTCCAGACTCCGCTTTTTCTTTCTCTCACACACACATCAGGGCAGGGTATAACCAATGAGCCGGGAGTGTATTTAGTCTCATTGTTGTGTGTGTGTGTGTGTGTGTATGCACCTCCTGGTGCTGCAGAATGTTGAGAATGTTCTAAAATGCCTGTTATGGGCCGGGGCTTACAACTTATTACTAACAGGTGAGACTTACAACACACACACACACACACACACACACACACACACACACACACACACAGGCACACACCTTCAGGAAAAATTGATGGTCTGAACTCCAGTCAACTCAAGTTTATGACATGGTGGATCTTTAAAATTGTACTAGGGTGTATAAAAACTATCCCTGCACACACACACACACACACACACACACACAGAACCTTAAGACAGATGCATAAGTGAATTGGAGTCGGTTTCGGCTCTGTGTCAGTTTCTGGAGTTGATGTGAGATTTTTATTATTGGTGTGAAGGGTGTGCGTGTTTTTAAGAGACAAGTCCTGCTAACCGTAGCGAGGGCTTTAAGGAACCCCTGATGGATTTTCCATATGCTGGTGTTCTTGATCCTGTGACTCCAGCAGGTGCGGCACTGGATCTCTCATTACTCCACGTGCAGGAGGAGACACTCCACGCAGTAAAAGGTGTAACCAGGGATGCGTTCCATCAACGCGCAGTCAGAAAAGTGTTGACCAGCATGTTAAAACCACTTACCAGAAGTAGTAAGTGGTAGCCACCAGTTAGCAGGGCAGTGGGCAGGTCAGCATCTGCATGAACACTGTTAGAACTGGTAAAGTGTCATGACTGCCATGGGATTTGAACCTGCAACCTTGTGGCACTCAGTTCAAAATAAAGTTCAAGTTCAAGAAGCTTTATTGTCATTTCAACCATACATAGCAGATGCAGTACACAGAGAAATAAAACGTTCTTCAGGCCCACATGGTGCTACACAAAACAACACACAATTACACAAAACAATAACAACAAAGAGCCACTGAACAGAACAACACAGAGCTAAAGACTAAGAATAAACTGTCTCCACAACATAAAGTGCATGTGTCCAGCCTGGTGTCAACAGTGCAAAAACACACAATACACAAAAACACACAATACACAAAAACAAACAATACACAAAAACAAACAATACACTGCGCCAACCAGATTATAAAAATGTGCAAGTAAATGAACAGCATTGAAAGTTAACATGCTTAACAGAAATGTTGCTGGAAACATCTGTTTGTGTTGAGTGTATGTGTGTGTGTGTTTGTGCTACGTGTGTGTGTGTGTGTGTAAGTTAAGGTAGTTCAGTGTTGAGCAGCCTGATGACTTAAGGAAACTGTTACACATTCTGGTTGTGAGGGACCGAATGCTACAGTATTCCAGATGGTAGGAGTGTGAAGAGTGTGTGTGAGGGGTGTGTGTGAAGAGTGTGTGTGAGGAGTGTGTGTGAGGGGCGTGTGGGGTCGTCCACCATGCTCTTGGCTTTGCGGATGCAGCGTGTGGTGTAGATGTTCGTTATGGAGGAAAGAGAGACTCTAATGAGTTTCTACGCTGTTCTCACTGTTCCTCTGCAGGAACACACATACACACACACACACACACACACACACACACACACACACATGCAGATTTTAGTGTGCTGAAGCTTTTATTGTGAAAGTGCTGGACTAGAAGCGATGTTTGGGCTCCAGGGAGATCTGCGGAATCCTGTCCTGTGGTGTTCTGCGGTTTTGTATTTGTGTTTGTACAAACTGACCCTCAATGTTTTGACAGCGTTTCCTCTGGAATCAAAACAGCAGCAGATCCCAAGGAGCTTTAAAGAACTTCAGTGGCTTTAGATCTTCATCCTTTCATTTTATTTACACCAGATGAGCTGCAGACGTCCTTCATCATCCTAATAGACAGATTTCACTTAAACACACAACCACCAGGACAATCTAAGAGAGAGAGAGAGAGAGAGAGGACAGAGCGAGCAAGAGAGAGAGCGAAAGAGAGAGAGAGACAGAGAGACAGAGAAAGCAAGAGACAGGGAGAGGAATCTTTGGGGGGGGGTGCAAATTACAATTATTACTAATGACTCACTCGTTTATAAACTGTCGTCTGTTTCTCTTTTATCAGTTCGAATCTCTCAGAGTTTAAATCCCTCGCGCTCTCTAAGCGCTTGTCCTTTTTCTCTGTCCCATGTTCATTAAAATAAAAGTTTTAACTTTACATCTAACTGATACACAGCGCTTAAACACACACACACACACACACACACATCATCAAACGTGTGTTTGTGTGTGTTTAAGCGCTGTGTATCAGTTAGATATGAAGTTAAAACTTTTATTTAATAAACATGAAAGAGAGGAACGTGTGTGGTGTGTGTGAGAGAGAGAGAAGTGCGTTTTTCAAAAAAAAAAAAAAAAAAAAAAAAAAAACGAGAAAAAAGACGTTGTTCGTTTGCTGAAAAATATGCGCGCGCGCGCGCGTGTGTGTAACGGAGGAGTGAGGGCGGGGACCCGGAGGGAGGATCTACCGGAGAGAGTCAGATAGAGTTCCCGTTACTGCCGCCGCGCTGATTTCTCTCTTCCCGGAGCGTCCGTGCGCTTTGTGTTCTCCTCTCCGCCTAATCTCCTATCATCCTCATCCTCATCCTCATCAGTGACATCATCACCCTGTCCCGCGGCTCGAGCGGCGCTTGCGCGGTGTCCCGGACCCGGTGCTGCGGCTCTGCTCGGTACGTCCGCTTCACTTTCTGTCTCTCTGCTCTACTGCTTTATCCGCCAGGGATGAATCGCCCGCTGTATGTGTGTGTGTGTGTGTGTGTGTGTGTGTGTGTGTGAGAGAGAGAGATTGGAGTGCGCTTCCTGGCTGCAGGTTGGGTAAAGTTTATAAAACAATGACTCATAGCTGCAGTAGAGCGGAGAGATTGATGAGTTTCAGCTGGTTCCTGTTGGTCCACCTACACGACTGGCTACAGGGTTCATCCAAATTCATCTGAACACCAAAGTGTGGTAAAGAACACCCCTGTGTGTGTGTGTGTGTGTGTGTGTGTGTGTGTGAGGGAGAAAATGAGAGAGAGATCTGATTATATCTCAAGGTTGTGTAGTCCCACCTTGTTTTTGAGTATGAAAGCGTTCCCTCTCGCTGTCCACTCTGCTCAGTTTTCTCTCCTCCCGTCCTGTCCTATCCCGTTCCATCCCGTCCCGTCCCATCTCTGTTTTTCCTGCAGTGTCCCGCAGGCCATGTCCTCTCTGAACAGAATATTGAATCAGAGAGGAATGTTATTTAGCTGAAGTGGGGCTCGGGGCCAGTTACTGACATGCCGCTCGTGTTCTGGAAGGAAAAGAAACGCGAGCATTAAGTGTCTCCTCAGTTTAACATACCGTCTCCCAGAGGACATGCTGGAGACGTAGATATACTGTGGTGTGTTCTGCTTATTGGTGTCAGATGAAGACTTTCTCTGTCTCTCTTTCTGTTTTCTCTCTCTCCCTCTCTTTATTTCTCTGTCTGTCTGTCTCTTTCTGTCTGTCTGTCCGTCTGGCGGTCTCTCTCTCTCTCTCTCTCTCTCCGTGCCCCTCTGTGTTGGCCATGTGAGCTTTCTGAAGCTCATTAAAACTTTCTGAAGCTGTGACACACCACTGGAGCAAAACCGTCCTGAACAACAGAGCTGTTACACACACACACACACAACACACACACACACACACACAAAGATCACTGTAAGAATAATAGTTTAATAAGGAGGTATTGTTACAGCCCTCTTGCGTGGTCTTTGTAAAGTTTCCATGTGGAGCAGAGTGTGTTTGTATGTGTGCGTGCGTGCGTGTGTGTATGTGTGTGTGTGTGTGTGTGTGTGTGTTTCTTCAGGCGATACTTCATCTGTTCTGGAACGAATCAGAGTCTGAAAGCCAAATCTCTCTGCAGGTTTCCTGTTATGACCTGTTCAATACTGCTCCATAACCAACACACACACACACACACACACACTCCAAGTGTATAGGAGCTACACCAAGTGCAGTACAGAGGATGGAGAATTTCTGCTCATTATTAGTAAGAGGTCAGACAGGACAGATGACATTATCACCACACAGCAGAACTCTAACACCAACCCTATCCAACTCCCAACCTCCATTCAAACCCCAATCCAACCTCCTTCAAACCCCATCCAACCTTCAAACCCATCCAACTCAACCTCCATTCAAACCCCAATCCAACTTACATCCAACCCCAATCCAACCTCCTTCAAACCCCATCCAACCTTCATCCAACCTCCATTCAAACCCCAATCCAATTTACATCCAACCCCAATCCAACCTACATCCAAACCCCATCCAACCCCAATCCAACTTTTCAAACCCCTCCCCTCCATCCAACCTCCCAACCTCCATTCAAACCCCCCAATCCAATTTACATCCACCAATCCAACCTACATCCAAACCCCATCCACCCAATCCACTTTCATTCAACCCAAATCCAACCTCCATCCAAACCTATCCAACCTCCATTCAAACCCCAATCCAACCTCTTCAAACCCATCCACCTCATCCAACCTCCATTCAACCCAATCCAACTACATCCAAACCCATCCAACCTCCTTCAAACCCCATCCAACCTTCATCCACTCATTCAACCCATCAATTTACATACAACCCCAATCCCACCTACATTAAAAACCCCTCCAACCCAAACAACCTTTTCCAACCCATCCAACCTCCATCCAAACCCTATCCAACCTCCATTCAAACCCCAATCCAATTTACATCCAACCCCAATTCAACCTACATCCAAACCCCATCCAACCCCAATCCAACTTTCATTCAACCCAAATCCAACCTCCATCCAAACCCTATCCAACCTCCATCCAACTTCAATCCATTTACATCCAACCCCCATTTAACCTCCATCCAAACCCTATCCAACCTCCATTCAAACCCCAATCCAATTTACATCCAACCCCAATTCAACCTACATCTAAACCCATTTTTCAAACCCCTTCCAACCTACATACAAACCCCAATCTTCCCTACATTTAACCCCAATCCAACTCCATTCCAGCCTCAATGCTACCTTCTCACTCCTCATCCATCCCAATTCAACCTCCATCCAACCCCATCCAAGACCAATCCAACCTCCATCCTACCCCATCCTACCTTAATCCAACCTACATCCAATCCAAATCCAACCTCAATACCACCTTCATTTAACCTTCATCCAATCCCCATACAACCTCAATACAACCTCCATCCACCCATCCACCCTAATCCAACAGTCATCCAACCCTAATCCAGCCTTCATTCAACCCCAATACAACCTCCATCCAACCCCAGTTCAACCTCCATCCAACCCCAATCCAACCTCCATCCAAACCCCATCCAACCTCTATACAGACCCCGAACCATCTGGATCTATCTGGATTTACACACATAATTAATGAGTGTAATTTTTTTAATGTACTTATTAAAGTCTTTATTTTACACTTTATATTTAAAGAATAATGATGTAATGCTGAGGGGACGTCACTGCTCTAATGTGGTACCCTACATTTATGTATAGAGTGATGTGAGACTGAGTCTACGTCTCTTTCTGACTTCCAGGTGCAGCGATGCTGTTGATTGTCCTGTTGGCTGTGTGTTCCGCAGCGCCACCTGCCCACATCAATCGCTTGGCACTGTTCCCTGATAAGAGCGCCTGGTG
Source organism: Bagarius yarrelli (assembly GCA_005784505.1). NCBI lineage: Eukaryota > Metazoa > Chordata > Actinopteri > Siluriformes > Sisoridae > Bagarius > Bagarius yarrelli. The sequence continues at coordinate 125,619 of VCAZ01000298.1, read as the reverse complement.
TGAGGCCAAGAACATCACACAGATAGTGGGGCACACAGGGTGTGTGTCTCAATCTATCCAAAACAGGTCAGTGCACAAATACACACAAATGCACACACACACATTACAAACACACTGCAAAAACATTTGTTTAAAGTGTGTGTGTGTGTGTGTGTGTGTGTGGTGTGTGTGTAAGCATGTTGGGACGTGTTTCAGTTACAGTGTACCCAACACTTTCCCTCGTCCACTGGTCTCTGGTGCACTGTGACTCCTGAAGGCCTGCGCAGCCAGGGAGGTGGTGAGTCTGTGCCTGCAACAGTACACTTACAAATAGCAGAATAAAAGTCATGGAACTTTTACTTTTGTCTTTGACATTAATGTAATTATTAAATGATAAATGAAGCTCTCTGACTTTATCAGAAATGATCAGACTGCACGTTATATATCTTCCCACTAGAGGGCAGCAGTGACACCAGACCTCGACATACCATTCCACGTTAAAATGGTTAACTAATAATGCAATCTTTGTATAGCGATGTTAAAGCATTTCCGGTGTGTGTGTGTGTGTTTGTGTGTTTGTGTGTGTAAGGTACCTGAGTGTCCTGCAGTGTGAGGCTCCGCGGGTGGAAAGTTGGTGGAAAGATTCTGCACTGCAGCTGTCATTCGTGTAGTAAGGATCTCGACAGGTGGGGGCGCGCTGCAGCTGTACAGCCCCGAGAACACACTCGATCCCAACACACACCTGCACGCTGACACACACTGCTCATACACACCTGCACACGGAGACACACACACGCAAGGAGAACTTAACACGCACACACCACAGCAGAGCGGATGACACCATACCATAATTAAAGCCGCAGCATTTTTTCCTGTCTTTCTCTTTCTCTGACTGTCTTTCCCTCTCTTTCAGTGTCTGCCTCGGCTGTTTTTCTCTCTCTTGTTCTCTGTCTCGCTCCGCCTCTCTCTCTCGCTCTCTCTGTAACACTTAAAGACTTTCACCTGCTGTGTGTCTCAGCATTTTTTTATTTTTTAGCATCGTCACATAAAAAGTCTGTGATCCTGTTTAAAGTGCCGGTATTGACTTTCTGTTGGAGATTAATCTGAGGTTGTGAAGTGCAGCAGGACAGACAGGGAACGACAAGAAAGTTACTGTTGTGTTAGACTTCCAAACGTACTTTCAGGCTCAAATCGGTTCATCACCCTTCATCAACTGAAACACACACACACACACACAGTGATAGTTCTGATGATTGTTGACTCTAACACAACATGAAAAGACTGTCTGGTCACTTAGTGAAGCGGCAGATGGCGACGTTACCATGGAAACACAAGAACAAATACTTCAAAAAGCACTGTCGATTAGTGAGAGAGCACTGTGTGTGGTGTGTGTGTGTGTAAGCGAGCGAGAGAGAGAGAGAGCATGACGGTCCATTAGTGTTTAAAGTCAAGGCAAACTGCACACTACGCTAAATGTGTGTGCTTATTAGAGATTTCATTATTATTGATTATTACTATTGTTTTTAAGTGTTTTTTACTTAACTGTGGGTGTGAGTGTGTGTGTTTGTGGTGTGGCGGGGGTGGGTGTGTGTGTGGAGGGGTGGTGAATCAGAAAGGCAGGCATTCCACAAAACAAATCAGTGTTAATCCCAGGAAAAAATCTGTAAATTTTGTTCAGTCACACACACACCCAACCAACAAAAAGCAAACTACACTGGGTAACAGACACACACAGGGTCTTATGTAATTTTTTGTGCAGCAGAGGATTGTGGGATGTAGAGGGAACACTTCCTCTGTCTCCCTGAGTACCCACAATGCACTTCTGTCATTCTCCACTGACATTGTCTTTAGTGTCTGTCTCTCATCTGCCTGTCTGCCTGTCTATCTGTCTCCGTCTGTATGTCTGTCAGTCTGTGTTCTGATTGGCTGAGAGCAGTACAGTGGTGTTCTTATTGAACGGAACAGTATGGTGGGCTCTGATTGGCTGAGTCAGTATGTTGGTGTTCTGATTGGCTGAGAGCAGTACGATGGGTTCTGATTGGCTGAGAGCAGTATGGGGGTCTGATTACGACAGCAGTATGTTGTGTTCTGATTGACTGACGCAGTACGATGGGTTCTGATTGGCTGAGAACGTATGGTGGGTTCTGATTGGCTGAGAGCAGTACTGTGGGTTCTGCTGTTAAAAAGTGTGCCCCATTTGTACACTGAGGTGTGTGGGGAAAGAGTGGAGCATAATGACTTTTTAAACTGCTTTTCATCTCTCTCACATCCATATACACCACACACACCCACACACACACACACACCACACACAGAAATCCACTTATAAAATGTAACACAAGACTACTGATGACATTAAAAGCATGCTTCCTTCCCTTCCTCTCCCATTCACCCCCCACCTCTCCTCACACAACACACCACACCCACACACACTCGTCTCTCTCTCTCTCTCTCTCTCTCTCTCTCTCATACACACCTCGATGCTGATGTTCTGATGTGCTTCACTCCACACACACTCTGCACTGTGCTCTGATCTACACACAGTTGGATTCATCACCATCACAACTACAGCAGGTGAGCAGCTCACACACTTATCACTTTAATTTTCTGTGTGTGTGTGTGTGTGTGTGTGTACTTCATGTTGTTATATTTAGATAGACTGAGTTTTTAAAATGCAAGCTGCTAGAATTAAAACAACCAAACTATGGGGAAAATTATAGATTACGCACACAAACACACACACACAAAGCTAAAATCTAGAGCTGCTATTCTTTTATTGCAAGTAATGCTTTCAGTATGTGTGTGTGTGTGTGTGTGTGTGTGTGTTTGTGATTGTGTTAGTAGAATGTGTGGGTGTGGACGTGGATCTGGATGATGACAGCATGCAGGATGACTGTGAGGTGGAGGATGTTACCCATGATGCCGTGCGGTTGTTGGCTCCGCCTCCTGCAGAGTGTAGTGGTGAAGCGTGGGGGTCACGGCGGAGCGGCGGTGTGCGTGTGCTGTGGTCACTCATGCTGGTACTGTGGAACCTGGGAGTGAGCGTGGCCTGCATCACTCTGTTGTGTGTCATATTCACTCTGGTGTTGACATTACCAACACTCCTGCTGTACTCTGGCTTCCTCTGCCACACAAGGGTAACACACACACACACACACTAGCCCCACTACATCTTTAAGCACACAGACACACACTTGCTGAACAAAACAAACACTCAAATAGCATCATGAATGGCATAAAGAAGAAGTTCAGAAAAACTTGTGTGTGTGTTTGTGTGTGTGTGTGTGTGTGTGTGTGCGTATGTGTGTGCGTGTATGTGAGTGTTAAGTTAGTGACAGCTTGGGGGTTTTATTTACAGAGCTGTCGCTAGCATCAGTCACACATAACTGCCTCACACACACACACACACACAAAAAGACACACAATCACACACTTTGTTTACTTTTTTTCCAGATCCTTGCCTCCCCCGCCCCCCTCTGCAGTTACCTTGACGACAACAGCTGCTCCGCCCTCATCATTTTAGGGTTTGTGATGATGTCACATTAATCGTGGTGCCGCAGCGACCTTCTGTAGCCTGCTCAGGAGATTCACATGCTCCAGCTGTTTCAGCCAATCAGTGCTCTCAATACATGGGGCGGAGCTTTGGATGGAGGAGGGAGGTCCAAGCTTGGGTCTGACTGGACTGTAATAGCTGACGCTCATGAGTAGAGCCCAAACGTACGTCGGCACCTACGTCACACTAAAACTCTGATAATTCACTTCCTATGTAGAATTCCGAACTAGAGTGGATGTCCATTAAGGTTGGACTTTTCCACCTCATTGTAGCTTGGTGTAGTTTTCTTCTTCATCTCTATAGTGTGACCAGTATATCCATTTCCATAGAATTTTAATTGTCTGATGATGATGTCATGATGGGGCGTCAAAGCAGTTGACCAATCACTTCTTTTTTCTCTGTGTATCTGATCCAGGAATCTTTTAAACAGAGCAGCACAGTTGGAATAAAGCTGAAAAAACCTTGTGTGCCTGGGATTTCATGCTAGCGGTATGTGTGTGTGTGTGTTTGTGTTTTGTGTGTGTGTAAATCTAAAATTTGAACATGATGACTTGATTCAATTTGTCCTACTCCCCTTTTTGCAAAACATAAACCCCCACATACCTGACTTGTTACCATGACAACAGAAGACGCCGCCATTCGGCATGGTAACAAACTATATGACAAATGATGGCGGGAGTTTGATGGGGTGATTATAGAGAGAAAAGGCTGTGAGAGATCAAAAGAGACATCACATGTATGTGGAAAAAAAGCCTGTAAAAGACGAGAGACATGAAAGAGAGACAGAAAGAGAGAGAGAGAGAGAGAAGAGAGAGACAAACAAACCACCAAACACCACCACAAAAACCCTCAACAAACCTCAACACCAAACCACCAAACCTCAAAACCACCAATACCAACTACTAAAACCATAAACATCTTTTAGGTTAGGTGTTGTGGTTAGGTGTTTTCGGTTGAAGTTTGTGTGGATATTTTAGAGCGGTTAAGTTAAGGTTTGAGTTTTAGGTGTTTTGTGTTGAGTTTAGGTGTTGGTTTTAGATGCTAGGGTTGAGTTTATGTTGTTGAGGTTAGTTTGTGGGTTTGTGTTAGGTGTTAAGGTTAGGGTTCGGGTTGTAGGTTAAGGTTAGGTTTTGGTTAGGTTTCGGTGTTGGGTTTTCGTGTTGGGTTGAGTAAGGTGTTTGAGGTAGGTGTTGGGTTTTAGGTTGGGTGTTAAGTTACGGTTTGGGTTTGTTAGGTGTTGGTTTGGGTTGGGTGTTGAGGTTAGGTTCGGTTTTTGGGTTTGAGGTTAGGTGTTGGGTTTTAGGTAGGTGTTAAGGTTCTAACGGTTAGGTTTGGTTGAGGTTAGGTGTTGGGTTAGGTTGGGTGTTAAGGTAGGTGTTTGGGAGGGTTAGGTTGGTGGTAAGGTTTCAGTGTTTTTGGGTTGAGGTTAGGTGTTGGGTTTGGGTGTTGAGGTTTAGGTAGGCTTTTTGGGTTGAGGTATAGGTGTGTTGGTTTTAGTTAGGTGTTAAGGTTAAGGTTAGGTGGTTAGGGTGTAGTTAGGGTTGGGTGTTGAGGTTAAGTTAGGTTTTTTGGTTGAGGTTAGGTGTTGGGTTTGGGTGTTGAGGTTTAGGTTAGGTTTTGGGTTGAGGTGAGGTGTTGGGTTTAGGTAGGTGTTAAGGTAGGGTTAGGTGTTAGGTAATGTTAGGTTTTGGGTTGAGGTTAGGTGTTGGGTAGGTGTTGGGTTTGAGTTAGGTGTTTGAAAAAGTTAGGTGTTGGGTTTAGGTTGGGTGTTGGGTTTGGGTTAGAGGTGTTGGGTTTTTAGGTTAGGTGTTTGGGTTTTGGGTTTAGGTGTTGGGGTTTAAGGTTAGAGGTGTTTGGGTTTGGGTTAGGTGTTTGGTTTTGTTAGGTGTTTGAGTTTGGGTTAGGTGTTGGGTTTAGGTTAGTTTTTGGGTTGGGTTAGGTGTTGGTTTGGGTTAGATGTTGGTTTTGGGTAGGTGTGGTTTGGTAGGTGTTGGGTTTGGGTTAGATGTTGGGTTTGGGGGTTTTTGGGTTGGGGGGGGGGGGGGTTAGGTGTTGGGTTGGGTTAGTGTTTGTTTAGCTTATGTGTTGGTTTGGGTTATGTGTTGGTTTAGGTTAGGTGTTTGGTTTAGGTTAGTTTTGGGTTTGGTTAGATGTGTGTTTGGTTAGGTGTTGGGTTTAGGTAGGTGTTGGGTTTAGTAGGTGTTGGGTTTGTGTTGGTGTTGGGTTTTGGGTTAGGTGTTGGTTTGGTTAGGTGGTTGGTTTGGTTAGGTTGTTGGGGTTTGGGTTAGGTGTTGGGTTTGGTTTGTGTTAGGGTTAGGTTAGGTTTGGTTTGGGTTTTTGTTGGGTTTTTTGTTAGGTGGTTTGTTTTGGTTTTTTTGTTAGGTGTTGGGTTAGTTAGGTTGTTTGGTTTAGTTGGTTTTTGTTTGGGTTTGGTTCGGTTTGGGGTTTGGGGTTAGTTGTTGGTTTGGGTTAGATGTTGGGTTTGGGGTTTAGGTGTTGGGTTTGGGTTAGGTGTTGGGTTTGGGTTAGGTGTTGGTTAGGTTAGGTGTTGGGTTTGGGTTATGTGTTTGGGTTGGGTTGGGTTTTTTGAGTTTGGGTTTTTGGTTTAGGTTAGGTGTTTGGGTTTTGGGTTCTTTTTGTTTTCGGTTATGTTTGGACTGCTCCTGTGCAATGGTCCCGTGGAGTTTGGGTCATCCCACGAGCCAGAGAGAGAGAGAGAGACAGAGAGAGAGAGAGAGAGAGACGAGAGAGAGACAGAGAGAGACAGAGAGATGACCAGAGACAGAGATAGAGAGAGAGAGAGAGACAAGAGAGAGACAAGAGAGATCATAGAGAGACAGAGAGAGAGAGAGAAGATAGAGAAGAAGAGACACGAGAGAGAGAGAACAGGAGAATCCGAGAGAGAGAGAGGAGAGAGAGAGAGAGAGAGACATAGAAGAGAGAGAAAGAGAGAGCGAGAGAGAGAGAGAGAGAGAGAGACAGAGAGATAGAGAAAGGAGAGAGAGAGAACGAGAGAAGAGAGAGAGAGAGACAGAGAGAAGAGGAGAGAGAGAAGAGAGAGAGAAGAGAACAGAGAGAGAGAAGAGAGAGAGAGACAGAGAGAGAGAGAGACAGAGAGAGAGAGAGAGAGAGAGAGAGAGAGAGACAGAGAGAGAGAGAGAGAGAGAGAGAGAGAGAGAGACAGAGAGAGAGAGAGACAGAGAGAGACGAGAGAGAGAGAGAGAGAGGAGAGAGAGAGACAGAGAGAGAGAGGAGAGAGAGAGAGAGAGAGAGATCCATCTCCTTTAATGACAGAGAAAAATGAGTGTGCAGACAGAGCAGTGCATACCGCCCCCCAGTGGCCTCGACACGCAGTTACACCAAACACCTGTGACGTGAAAAATAATTGCAAAAAACCCAAACAAAATAAAAGTGTTAGAAAAAGTGTTTAAAATCAGGTTTTAATGATTTATTTTATAAACAGAGACACAACACATTTCCGCGGGCAGAAGAACTGCGCCAGAGGGGGTTTTTCTTCTGTTATCTGTGGAGTAAATAAACATCTTTTCTGTTTCGTTACATTCGGACACATTAACAGCTACATTTCCTTCGGTTCGGTGACATTCTTTATGTGTGTGTTTGTCTTAGGAAACAGCCTCGAGTTCGTTTTACAGCTATACAATGACAATAACAGTGTTTGATTGATTGGGCTTTTTGCTTTGAGCTGTATGCAGACCTGCGGGGACCGACACTAAACATTAAATAATTAAAGCTTCTGAATTGTGATAGAAAAATCATTTAAAATAATCATTCAAAAGTAGAGCAGAGAACATCTGCATTTTTCACTGTATTTTTAATCTAGAGTGTGTGATGTACTTCACATCTGTGTGTGTTGTAGGGATTTGGGGCGGGATGCTGTCCAAAGGCTGTTGTATTACTGTACATTGACCACAAGGGGGCGGACATTTTCCCCGCCATTTATTTTGCTTTGTATTTAATTACATTTCTTTCTTCTTTTTTTTTACAGCGATGATATTTGTTGATGTAGTTGTGATCATCTGGAGGAGATCAGAGTCACACTCCAGCTGCAGAAGCATGTAGACGTGCACACACACACACACACACACACACATCAGGAGGTATTGTTGATTCACTCAGAGATAAAGTCACATGATGACTTTCTTGGTCTGCTTGTCATTTTTGTATGAGACGGTGCTGCTCTCCAGCGCCCCCTGCTTCTTGTTGTTGTCATCTTTGTTAGTGGATATACAGCCCACGTGGACACACAGCTCCTGCACCATCGCCATGATTCTCTTGCGCAGTTTTCCGTGACCGAACGCCACCACCAAGGGGCTAAATCCCACAAAGACAGAGGCGGAGAACTGCGAGACGGTCAGCAGGCCCTCTGTGTGCACGCCACCGTCAAAGTTGTAGTACGTCACAGCCGCAACTTGCATCACCCAACTGCTAACGAACAGAGCCACCAGCGTCAAGATCACATGACCCGCCTTCCGCTCCTGGTGCACATGAGCTGCTCCGCTCTCCACGCCCGTCGTCACCGTGTGGATGTGTTTGGCCAGAGTCCTCAGAGTTGCTAGGTTCGTGCCCACCATCAGCAGCAGAGGCAGAATCTGCAGAACATCATCATCATCATCATCATCATCATCAAATTATCAAATTATCAGTGCTGTCTGTATCTGTCTATCTGTAGAGCAATCGGTCTGTCTGTCTGTCTGTCTAAGCATCTTCTGGACTGCGTAAGTTCTCTGCATTCTCTTGCTACACGAACCTCATTGAGGGCGAGCGAGGTGGTGGCGAAGGCCGTGCCCTGTTCTTTGGATGGGAATTCCCACATGCAGCCCAGCAGTGGTCGGGTGTTGCAGCTGATCACCATGATCTCAGAGGAGGAGTTTTCAGTCACATGTTTGCTGTAGATGGCAGCGGGTATAGAAAACACCAGGTTTCCAACCCAAATAGTTCCCAGCACCAGAATCACGCGTGTGCGCTCCCTCTGATGTGCTAGCGGCCCCACAGCTACATGCTTACGACTCAGCGTGGTGTAGTGAAAGATGCTGAGGGCCAGTGTGCTCCAGCAGCCCACCGAACGCCACCACACCCACAGCAGCATGAACACCCGGCACCAGCTGTCTCCAGATATATTTCCAGCCCCAGGTCTGAGATAAAGATGGGCACGGTGCGGAACAGCGACGTCAGCAGGTTTGCTAGCGACAGGTTGAGCAGGATCAGGTCAGATGGAGGCATGTGATGAGCTGGACTCTCCATAGTGCAGATGATCACCTGAGAGAACAGGAGCCACAGAAAGGGTGAAAAACACAGACGCATCATATGAAAACAGAAAAAAAAACCTTTTCATCAACTACAGAGCAGACGGAGGAGACCACCATTCAATCTGATCAATGGAACCCACCTATGACAAAAAACAAACTAAGTGGCCCTCATGGCCACCAGGGGGCCCTCAAGAGTACATGAAATACAATCTTTTTTATATATTATGGCAATAGACAATGGTAATTATACAGAAATACAATATTAAATCGAAAAACACCACAATAATATGTTAACGGGATGCAGATTTATGCACAGCTGATTAACAGTAATTTTATTAAAGTTGATTGATTGATTAATGTCACAAAAACAGACAGAAACCTTTCTGGTGCCGAGGAAAAAAGAAATAAAGACAAGAAAAACGCAAGATCAAAAAATTTCTGCAAAGGGCCCAACCACACCCATTTCACACTGTTTATACTAATAAAACAGATCTTTGGGGGCCCTACATGCATGGGCTTTAGAATCATTTTAATAAACACCCCCACCCACCCAATCCACCCACCCCGGCGCCCCTGCACACACACATACGCTGCTCAGTACACGCGTGGACAAAACCGCTCCTCCCATGAAGACTTCAGAACTTCACTCACACTGTCGTTAGTGAGGTTAGCGAATCTCAGTGAGCTTCATCAGTTTCATCTCCACAACATACTGACACACACACGCACACACACACACACACACACACACTAAAAACAACTCGTTTACCGAAGTGAACAAAGTATTGCCACACCTTTTACACCCCAGTCAATCTTAAATATTCACCGCCTGCCACTTACCACGTAGATGACCAGGATATTTCCCAGAATTCCAGAAAAGACCAGAAGGCCGAACAGGACGGCCTCCGACAGTAGAACCTTTCCCATGATCTCCTCTCACACTGCTGCTGTCCCACTGATCACGCTTACACTGACCATCATATGTGTGTGTGTGTGTGTGTCACTGTTTTCAGCATCCTTTCTGATACATCAGCTTTTTTTATTAATGTAAACAAACACACACACACACACACACACACACACTGGCTTACAGCACTCTGTCAGCAGTACCCGTGCTGACCAGCACACAATTTAAGGCTAATTTAACATTAGCATCAGTGGCTAAGCAACTGTTACCTGGTCTGCTTTCCCTAAAGGGTCACAAAGCCTCATGCTACAGGAGACAGCGGCGCAATACACACCATTCTGACGTCACTGCAGAAACACTGCATGAACATTACTGCTTAGTGACGCATAAGTGATCGATTAGATATGTCTGAACTTCCTGAATCCTGCAGGAGAAGAAAAAGTAGCACAGACACACATCTGTAATAACTTAGATATGGACCCAGTTAGATTCATCCAGAGTCTGTTAGTGTGTGTTAGTGTGTGTGTGTGTGTGTGTGTGTGTGTGTTACACCCGAGAACACGACCTGTTGCCTCTCGTACCCCAGTGAGACTCAACAGCGCATTAATGTTACATCATCAGAGTGTAAATCTGAGTAACTGATTCCAAAAATAGTGTAAGAGTGTGGAATCACCAATGAGCTGGTGCTTTATTAAACGTTGATTAAAGGACATGCAATGTGTGTGTGTGTGTGTGTGTGTGTGTGTGTGTGTGTGTGTGTGTGTGTGTGTGTGTGTGTGTGTGTGTGTGGACACTTTTATTTGAGTTCTTAGATATTACTCGAACACTAGGGTTGTGAGAAAAGGTTAAGTTTATAATAATTAATGACTAAAAGATTAAATATTAAGGAATGTGTGTAAAACCATTAAAGTCCATTTTTAAACCACACTGACAACCTGGGATGGAGTTAGTGATGGATGGATGGATGGATGGATGGATGGATGGATAAATGGATGAATGGATGAATGGATGAATAAATGAGTGTGTGGATGAATGGATGGGTGGGTGGATGGGTGGATGGATGAATGGATGGGTGGGTGGGTGGAGGAATGGATGGATGGATGGATGGATATAGGGATGGGTGGGTGGATGGATGGGATGGAGTGGAATGGATGAGTGGATGGATGGATATGGATGAATAGATGAATATATGGGTGGGGATGGATGGATGGATGGATGGATGGATGAATAGATGGAATATATGGTGGATGGGTGGATGGATGGATGAATGGATAATTGGATGGATAAATGGATGGATGGATGGATGGATGATGGATGGGGATGAATGATGGTGTTGAATATATGGGTGGATGGATGGATGATGGATGGATGAATGAATATATGGGTATATGGATGGATGGATGGAATATATGGGTGGGTGGGATGGATGGATGAATATATGGGGTGGGGGATGGATGATGATGGATGATGATATGGGTGGGATGGATGGATGGATGATGGATGAATATATGGGTGGGATGGATGGATGATGGATATGGGTGGGTGGGAATGGGAATGGATGGAATGATATATGGGTGGATGGATGGTGAATATGCGGATGGGTGGAGTGGGGTGGATGGATGAATATATGGGTGGGTGGGTGGATGGGATGATGAATGGGGTAGATTGGGTGGATGGATGGATGAATATATGGATGGATGGATGAAATGGATGGATGGGATGGATGGATGGATGGATGAATATGGGATGGGTGGATGGATGGATGAATATGGATGGGTGGGATGGGATGATGGGTGGGTGGATGGATGGAAGATATGGGTGGGATGGATGGAGGATGAATATATGGGTGGTGGATGGATGGGATGGATGGATGATGGATGGATATGGATGGATGAATATGGATGGGTGGATGGATGGATTAAATGGATGGAATATGGATGGATGAATATATGGGTGGTGGATGGAATATATGGATGGATGGATGGATGGTATATGGTGGATGGATGATAATGGGATAATATATGGGATGGATAATATATGGATGGGTGGGATGGATGAATATATGGGTGATGATGGATGGATGAATATATGGGATGGATGAATATTGGGTGGATGGGGATGGATGGATGAATGGATGAATATATGGGTGGATGGGTGGTATGGATGGATGAATTATGGGGTGGGATGGGGGGTGGATGGATGAATATATGGGTGGATAGAGGATGGATGAATATGGGTGGGGGGATGGATGGATGAATCTGGGTGGATGAATATGGGATGAATATAGTGGGTGGATGGATGGATGTATATGGATGGATGGATGGATGGATGGATGGGATGGATGGATGGATGAATATATGGGATGGAGGGGGTGGATGGGATGGATGATGGAATATGGGATGGAAGGATGGGTGGATGGATGGGATGATGATGAATATATGGGTGGGTGGATGGATGGATGGAATATGGATGGATGGATGGATGAATATGGATGGCGGGTGGATGGATGGGATGAATAGGGGATGGGGTGGGATGGATGAATATATGGATGGGATGGATGGATGATATATGGGTGGATGGATGGATGGATGGATGATAGATGTGGATGGATTGATGAATATATTGGTGGTGGATGGATATATGGGTATGGGTGGATGGATGGATGATGGATATATGGGTGGATGGATGGATGATATATGGATGGATGGAATATATGGGGATGGATGGAATAGATGGTGATGGAGGATATATATGGGGGTGGATGGATGGATGAATATGGGTGGGTGATGGATGATGGATGAATATGGGTGGATGGATGGATGAATATATGGGATGGAGATGGATGATGATGATGAATATATGGGAAATATATGGATGGATGGATGAATATATGGGTGGATGGATGGATGGATGGAATATATGTGGATGGATGGATGGATGAATATATGGGTGGATGGATGGATGGATGGGTGGATGATGGATGATATATGGGTGGATGGATGAATATATGGGTGGAGATGGATGAATGGATGGAGGAGAATATGGGGGATGGATGGATGAATATATTGGGTGGATGGATGGATGGATGGATGAATAGATGGGTGGATGGATGGATGATATAATTGGTGGGGATGGATATATGGGGATGGATGGAATGAATATATGGTGGAGGATGGATGAATATATGGTGGATGAATATATGGGTGGATGGATGAATATATGGGTGGATGGATGAATATGGTGGATGGGATGAATGTATGGGTGGATGGATGGATGAATATATGGGTGGATGGATGAAATATGGGTGGATGATGAATATATGGGGGGATGGAATATATGGATGTGGAGGATGGATGAATTATGGGTGGAAGGGTGGAAATATATGGTGGATGGATTGATGATATGGGGATGGATGGATGGATGGATGGATGGTTTCCTCTGTATCACTTATTCTGATGATTCTGCTGTATGACTTGGTTTGTGGTCTTTGGGAGGATCTGTGTGATATTTAGCTTCTGAACCGCTTTATATTGAAGCTCTTTCTTCTTTTGCTGAATTGTGTGATTAGCAAACTTGTGGTGTCTCCATGCAGCTCGACATCACAGTTATTTGTAATAAAATGTGTAATAAAGCTAATTAATGCAAAGTAAGTATTTTACTAGTGCTTTAAGAATTTAAGTTATTTGTTTATTTATTTAGATACGCATTAAATCGTCATTCACACTTCTAATCTAATTTTCACCTGTCTAACTGGTTTGTTTGTGCAGTTCTCATAAAGACCACGAGATGGCGCCTGACACAGCCAGCAGGGGCAGCAGCACGCGCACCAGCGTCCTCCGTAAACACAGCGTCCTCCACCATCCTCGCTCTCCATCTTCCGAGCCGAACACAGGCGCGAGCTCAACGTTGTAGGTTCGTTGGTTTTATTTTCTTCTTTACTTTTCTTTCTTTTTCGTGAATGATGGAAACTGTAGGCTGCTGCTGCCGGAAACGCAGTGTTGGAGACGTAAGGAGGCGAAACGCGACGTCATGACCGTTACGCGAGACTACAGACGCTCACTGACGTCATCGCGTCACTCATCTACATCTTGGACGAAGCCTCGAGCGGCCAGATGAAGAAAGGAGGATAGTGCTTTATCACGTAAGCGGTGCTGTAGCTCGTGAGACTCTCGTGTGAAGATAAAAGCAGATGTTTTATGTCTCAAGGCTGTGATGTGATGTGATGTGATGTGTGTTGAGGTTCTGTGCTGCTTCTCCTGCTGTGATCATGCCAGCTGCCCTGACTGAGACACACACAGAGACACAATAAACCACCATAATATCATCATCAGCTCAGGAGAGAGACATGAGGAGCCCCCGGCACTCACTGCTCGTCCCATGTCTCTCTGCGCTGCTTTGCTGCTGGACCGGCGTGAACGCCTGGCAGAACCATGACGTCAGTAATAACGGTTCTTACAGCCGAACGAAAGTCATGTCACCACACAGCAGAAGCAGAGGCAGTGAGTTCCAGCAGCAGGGACGTAGGAATAACGACAGCAGTGATGCACCTCAGGCAGGTGGTGTGTGTGCGTACCGCGTTCTGGAGAAAGGTGAGGACGGCCGGCTCTGTTTCCAACACACTCGGGTCAACTTCACCTGTTCCAGCAGCACCTGCAGACAGGTCAGATCACCTGGAGGTCATCTGCTCGCCAACCTGCTCACCAACAGCACTGTGCTGCTCCAGTGGACTTACCCCACGGGGCTGGATAAATCGGAACATGCTGGAATGCAGTCCAGGTTTCCCACAGTACCTGTGATATGGTCTCCACCTGACTCCGCGAAGAGCCACAGCGTGGGCCAGCAGGAACCTCAGGGGGGCTTCAGGATGAGGTGCTGGTGGAACGGCAGCTACACGCAGTTCGAGTGTGCGAGCGTGCACCTGGCCAGCGGCTGCAGGGACTATCTACTGAAAGAGCTCCATGAAAACGTGCCCTACCGAATCTGCCTGCAGCCGGCGGGCCGGGTTGCACCTGGCGAGTGTGTGGAGTTCAGCGTTTCGCCCACCGGAATGCAGGACATCGTGATCGCCATGATGACAGTGGGCGGAGCCATCTGCGTGATGCTCGTCATCATCTGCCTGTTGGTGGCTTACATCACCGAGAACATCATGAGTCCTAACGCACAGCACACACACACCACTCAGCAGCACTCTCGTCGTTCACACAACACGTACCTCTAAACACACACACACACAGCTGATTTTTTCAGGTAGGACTTCGTTTTAACTAATCAATGCCACTCTGATGTCATCACCTGCGATCCCCCCAGACTTTATTCTCATAGTATGTACTTCCTGGGTTAAAGTTCACAACATGAAAAATATATAAATATCACTTTAACCAGTGTTTTTAAAACAAAAATTACCGTTTAACACTCATTCAAGTGTTTAAAAGCTACAGAGAAAATCAGTCTCACTTCAAGCTGAGGCGCACGCCAATGACATCAGAGAGCAAAGATTCTTTAAATGGAACTATTTCACCTCCTTGTCTGTGTCCCTGTACCGACACACACGCTTAAAACACACACACACAGAACTCCCCACTCGGCACTGAAACTAGAACAGGAGAGAGAGAGAGAGACAGCGAGAGAGAAAGAAAGAGAGACAGGAAGCAAGACAAAAGAGAGACAAAGCGAGACAGAGAGAGAGTCAGAGAGAGAGAAAGTGAGAGACCGAGAGACAGAGAGAGACCGGAGGCGAGACAGAGAGAGTCAAAGAGAGAGGCAGAGAGAGAGAGAGAAAGTCAATGAGACGGGGAGAAAGTGATAGCAAGGTCCTAAACATTCTCTTGCAGCCCCCACACTTCATACACACACACACTTTTCAAATCTACGGTAAAATGACTGTGACATCATCAATCACAAGTGTTGCTGCATTTTGGGTGTAATTTTCCATCTTGAAACAAAAAAACAGTATCTGACCATCCATGTCCACAATGTGTGTGTGTGTGTGTGTGTGTGTGTGTAAACACACAGATCAGATTGAATAGCAAATAAAATCCAGACTTGATCAACATGTCCTCACGCTGATTAAGCTGTTGCGTCACTTCCTGCGACTGTGAGCTAACGCTAACCACTGAACTGTGCACATTATTAGCAAAATGCTTTCTCCAGCTAGCTGCAGGGTCTGGAGAGCGCAGGAGCAGGTTCACATGTTGACACGTAAGATTAGTGACACCACAGTAACAGATGACCCTGAGTTTAAAGAGACAGTTTGCTATTGTGTGCTAATGAATCTAGCATCGTTTAATTTAGATTTAGATCTTGAAATGTATTTCCAATGTTATTCTCATGGATGATAAGGTTATTAAACTGTGCCAATATGACAATATTTCACTGCTGACTGCATCCATTTAGAATTTATTTAGCGTTAGAAACCTTCGCATTTTAAGCAACATGTTTGTCACTAGTTTAAGAATATAATAGTATAATAATAAAGTTTAATTTTGTTTATTTATAGGAGCATTACTGTTTCATTTCTGTAGATTTACATTAGTACACTCGGCTAACACACGCCATCGTGGTGGTGGTGGTGACGATTGAAAGATTTTTTATGCCTTATGAAGTTAATAAGATTCGGTTCTCTGCTGAGCTGGTTAAAGCAATCAGAATACTGGGCCGTTTTTCTGTCGGTTCTCTAAAGCTCTGTGTCAATAAAAGAATAATTACACTCGTTTAAAAGGTGTGTTGTTGTGTTTCTAGGGATTTTCTGTCAGATGTAAGGGGGATTTAGGGTTTTCAAGTTTTTAGACAGAATTCTTACAAACATGTTCCCATTAACCGTAAATTAATCCAAATTATTTATCCAATTTAATCGAATTAATCAGATGGTATTAAATCAACCCGAGAACCGCGGTACTAAGCTAACGATTAATGATTAACCTTTATTATTAGTTGTTCATAACGTGATGTTTAAATCATTCAGAAGTTATAGAAATAATAACATTTAAATAAAGAGTGTGAATTCATTAATAGGTAGAAAATTAGCTCGTTTTAGATCGTCCTACTTTCTAATGCGTATAATTATAAATATTCATGAACAGAGTCCTCTGATTGGTTCCTCGCGCTACTAAGCCTCATCCGGGCATCTTTAACAACGGAAACACTGTGGAAAGCTTCTTTTCTCTTTTCCAGCAACTTTACAATGTAGATTAAGCTCAAATTAAAATATTTGTTTGATTTGATTGTGTTGTGCATTTTAATGTTTTGATGGAATAGCCTACTTTATTTTTATTTTAGTAAATCGTAAATCACATGAACGCAGTGAAGACAAACGTCATCGGTCCAAGCCACGCCCACAATGCGCAGTAACTGGTCCGCCATTTTGTTCCAGTTTCCGGTGGAGAGTAAACCCGGTCTAGTTGTGATGACTGTGCAGCGGAGGGTTCTCGATTGAAACTTAGATTATTCGCTTATTACTCTTTTTTAATAGAACGGATATTCGACTAGACTTAATCTAAAATCGTTTTGGTTAAAAAAAATTGGACTTGTTGGTTAGTAGAATTAATACGAGAAGTACAATATGCCAAGCCATCCGCTTCGCGTAGCGGTGGTGTGCTCGAGTAACCAGAACCGCAGCATGGAAGCACACAACATCCTCAGGTAACGACGAACAGAGGAAAAGACCGACTTTAATAAAACTACACGGTCACCGGGACGGAAAGAACGGCATTGACCATCACCGGCTGCTCGCGGTTTCTCTTCTCAAGGCTTCCTTTTCTTTCTGACTGCTTTCGGGCTGGGAAAAACTGACAGGAAACAAAATAATGGCTATAAGAACCCGAATAATACAAACAACTTCTTCCAAGTGAATAAAATTAGAGTATTCTAAACAAAATCAGATTTTTTTTATTGAAGTTTGAAAGAGTTTAGGCTGGAAAACAGCACTGCTGTGTCATAGTAACCGGAAGCAGATGGAGTTTTCGGGAGGTCTGTGAATCGTTCTCAAAAGTAAACCGATTCCTCAGAATCGGTTCAGGAAAATATATTAGTTTAAATGAAAACAATTGAATCACCGTGTGTTAAAAAGTGGAAAATCTTAAAAAAAAAAAAAGAAAAGACCTTCTGGCAATACAAACCCCAGCAGTCTGGTAGTATTCTATAAGGAAGAAGTCAATTATTATGTGGAATCGACTCAGTCTCGGTTCCCAACCCCAGCTAACTGAATCGTTTTCCGCGCTTCCGGGTGTCCAGCTGACTGCTGTTGGTCAAAAAAAATGTTTATTTTTACTTTTAGGGTTTTTTAAAATCAAGTTTAAGGACATTTTAATTTTTCTTTAGTTTTAAACTCCATCAATTCAGCGTTTGATTTAGATTAATAGATTAACTTGATACACACCATGATATTTCAGTTTAATAGCAGGTTAAATCACACTTATTAGTAATCCAGTGAATGATGAGGCAGGTAGGTTGTTCCTGAGAGGAGCGTATAGTACTGCGTTTCTGCGGCTGTTTTAACGCTGTGTTTTTACGCTGTTCACACTTTCTCCATGTTTCTGCAGCAAGCGTGGTTTCGATGTCCGATCGTTTGGCACTGGAA
>VCAZ01000298.1:64838-102338 GCA_005784505.1 Bagarius yarrelli | reverse complement strand
TGTGTTAGATGTTCAATCAGTCACTGGTGTAATAATTATTGAGTAAGGAGACTCCAGTTCCGGTTTATTCCAGATGTTCAGTGGGGTTGAGTCAGGGCCAGTGGCTGTCGGTCAATAGCGGACGCTTCTATTGTCTTTCCTTTTGCTCCCTCTAGTGGACAACTTAGTAATACGAGCTTCATTCCTGAATCCGATTGATGTTAAATATACAAGTAATGATAGAATAAATACATTTAGTCCGACTATTCCACTGTTCATCCTACCATATATTTAAAAAATGTATGTGTGTTCATATGTGTGTGTGTGTGTGTGTGTGTGTGTGTGTGTGTGGTGGTGGTGGTGGTGGTCAGGGGGTGGGGGTGGACAAACGAGTGTGTGTAGGTTTGTAAATGTGTATTTTCCAGCATCAGTATTACAGTCTCTCAATCCGACTGATAGAAATAACGGAATTATTTCAATGATTGTGATGCTGTGATTATTATAATAAACACACATTGCATTCAAATTCACTCATTCGACTTACATTTATTACATTCTTTAACAGCCGACTAACATTTTCATTATTTTATCCAGCAGTAAAGTTACATCCTCACCATCAGTGATTAAAGTCCTGCATTACTAACGGGGTGGTTTTGATTGTTGGCTCCTTTAAAATTATTTTAGTAAAGTGTGTGAGGAGTAACCTGTGGAGTAACCTGTGGAGTAGCCTTAGGAGTAACCTGTGATTAAAGCACGCGGCTCCTTTCTCCATCCGTGTCATATGTCCCGTGCTCAGTGTTTCCAATTAAGCTAATGGGGCTTTGCTGGCACTATTCTCTTCAACCACACACACACACACACACACACACACACAGACATATTTTGAAATATATATAGAGAGAAACAGAGAGGGACAGACAGACAGACAGAGAAAGACTCAGAGTGATGAAGATGAAGGAGCTGCTCCGACTTTCATGTGAATGACTGCGTGTTTATCCTGATTTTGGACCAATCACAGGGAGGGAGGGAGGGGGTGTCAGCCACCAGCAGCAGCAGCAGCAGCACCGAACGCGTCTTTAATAAATTAGGGTTGGAAATGGAGCCGCTCGTATCCGCACGCGCTTTATCCGGATGTGATGTGCTGTGACGTTCCGTTCTGAGATAATAAAACACCGCGTCGGTCGTGTTGTGATTCTTCTGCTTCTCTTCCTCAATCTGATCTCCAGAAAATAATAATAACAACAATAATTATAATAATAATCTGTTGCCTCTCCAGAAGTCGTACACGCGTGACACCTGATCGTTGAACGGAAATTTGCGCGTGTGTGTGTGTGTGTGTACACGCATTAAGACTGGGGTGTGTGTGTGTGAGTTGCAGTGGGAAGTTGTGCCTGATGGACTGTGATGGGAGACGATGATCTTTATGGCCGTCGGCGCCGCTTTGGTGATGGTAAGCTGATCCGCCTCGCGCGCTTCTTATTTTTATAATGAAAGCCTTATTTTGACGTTTTTATCTTTCGGGTGGCGCAGAAATGACCGCACGGCTGTTTGTGCCGTTACAGCTAGAATCCGCCGCTGAACCGAAAGCTAAAATCATGTTGTGTAACACGTCACCGTTTAACCGAGTTGTCTTAAGTCTTTATTTCTACATCATTACGTCATAAACCGGAACCAAATAAAAACCGCGCGGTCTCACTGACTCTTAAGGTCAAACGGAAATTACATTTTTAATGAGAAATTCAGGGCGTTCAAAGGTTCCGCTTTAATTCACACCTCTAATCCCACATCATTCGGAGAGATTGATTAAAAACAGCCTTTATATAAAACAATCTTTCTTCTGCTATTTAATCTATAATTGTTGTTTTTAATGAATTATTAAACTGTCGATATCGATAAATAAGCGGAACTCTTTAGTTCCGCAGCTGCGGGTTGTCCTGCCCACCAGTGCGCCACAACAGTTACGGTACGTACCTACGTAACTATGGTAACGGTATCAAACCGGTCAGGCGCTGCAGAGGAACGCTGTATAGCGTTTTATTAGCGATGAATTTAACGTTATTTCTCAGGACAGATTTCTATAATCGCGTCAGGTTTTTACTGCGGATAATAAAATAAACACATTTTAACCCGTTTCTATGGGGACATTTAGTCTAACTTCCTGTTCACATGCCGCCACGCGCGCTAACAGTTACAATGTAAAACACCTGAGAGGAAAATGGAGGCTGAAGTAAGTTTAGTCTAGTTTTAGTAGTCTAGTTTCGTTAATCAGTTTAATTAATTAGTTTAATTTTATAAGTTAGTCTAGCTTCATTAGTAAGTCTAGTTTCGTTAGTCTGGTTTCATTAGTTAGTCGAGTTTAATTAGTCTAGTTTTATTAGTAAGTCTAGTTTTTATTAGTTAGTCGAGTTTCATTAGTCTAGTTTTATTAGTTAGTCGAGTTTCATTAGTCTAGTTTTTTATTAGTAAGTCTAGTTTCATTAGTCTAGTTTTATTAGTTAGTCGAGTGTCATTAGTCTAGTTTTATTAGTTAGTTTCATTTATTCCTGAAATAACTTATTGACATGAGTTAAACTTTAAAGTGACCAATTAAACTGGTTGTAATGATGATGTTATAAAGCTGCTGTCAAATATCCAAATATATTTCTATTTCTTTATTTCCGAATATATTTATATTTATTTCTAATATATATATATTTTTATCAGGGTTTCTTGCTTTAGTAGAAATGGTTTATAAATCTAACACACACACGTACTGGCAGCAGTGCAGCGAGAGAAACACTACGAAATGAAGAGAATAAACTGCTGGAATAAATTAATACCAATTTAATGGAACTAATAGTAGAATTTAGGTTGTAAATGTCGGTCAGTGATTCTGATAGTGTTTAGAACAGCAGAGAACCACTGACTGACTGACTGACTGACTGACCCGGACACTGACTGACTGACTGACTGACTGACTGATGACCGCACACTGACTGACTGACTGACTGACTGATCCGCACACTGACTGACTGACTGACCCACACTGACTGACACTGACTGACTGACTGACTGACTGACTGACTGACTGACTGACTGCCTGACACTGACTGACTGACTGACTGACCTGGACACACTGACTGACTGACTGATCCGACACACTGACTGACTGACTGATCCGCACACTGACTGACTGACTGATCCGCACACTGACTGACTGACTGATCCGCACACCACACTGACTGACTGACTGATCCGCACACTGACTGACTGACTGATCCGCACACTGACTGACTGACTGATCCGCACACTGACTGACTGGCCCGGACACTGACCGACTGACTGACTGACCCGGACACTGACCGACTGACTGACTGGCCCGGACACTGACTGACTGACTGACTGACCCGGACACTGACTGACTGACTGACCTGGACCGACTGACTGACTGACCCGGACACTGACTGACCCTGTGGTGATGTAATGTTTTGATGTGCCCTGATGATCATTCTGATAGGGAATAAATGCGAATGTTCCTTTAGACAGGTTTAAGATGTGGATTTAGATTTTGGGAATGTAATGAATAATTCTTTATTGAGCATTAAGAACACATGCTGTAGGAGGTGTTACACAGACCACACTGTGATGAAATGAGTGATGTGTGTGACGCCTGAGCTACAGAAGTTGTGTGTGTATGCTGATGTGTGGCTTGTGTTGCAGGTGATAGCGCGCTGTGTGGACATGAACGCGCTGCTCGATCGTTTCCACAACTACATTCTTCCACATGTGCGAGGGCCAGAGCGAGTGTGTCACTGCACCTGTGGCAGGTAAAAAAAAGCCTCCGATTAGCATGAATTAAGAGCTTCTGTTCTCCTCATGGACCCGGTCATCCCAAAAGCTTTAAAGTCTATACAGGAGGATGTGCTAGGTAAGGTAGCTTGTAGAAATTAGCTAAATAAGTGAACCAGGCTTTTTTCTGTTTAGTTTAGCACATGAGCAGAACTCTGTATTACCTACTTTAGAGTGAAGCTGTGGGGCAGATTATGAACCGGCACTCAGTTTCCGGTTGATAAATCAGCAGTGGTGCCATGTTTCCCCAACCCACTGTTACTCCCTGAGGTCCGGGTACACAGCCTGCTGAGTGGTATGGCATTTCCAACAGTTTTACTCCCACACACGTCTCTGCCGGCGGTCTAATCCCTGCCTCGTGCCGTTCAGGGGAGAACGCAGGAGTGTGTGGGAGTGTGAAGCTGTTACTAACTATAACGCCTAAAAGATGGGACCGCTGTTTAAACGGGAGGGCACAGCATACCACAGTGACAAAATAACTGAAGCTCTGATATTTACTGCTGATGAATCCTGCAGTGTTTCTTCAGCGCGACACACAGATCACTGACGGTATTTTAGCTCTTCTTAATGTCTGTTTCTAAACCTGGCGCACTGTTCATCACTCTCTCATCTTTTAACAACATCCTTTTGCATGGCATTGAGCAGGAAGTGCATGACGGCTGAATCGGGAAGTGAAACACACAAAACAAATTTCACATAATTATTAGTAATTCAACAGATGAGCCAAAGTCCTGATTAGGTTCTATTTTGGAATATAAAACCAATGAAACATGATTTGTGGAACGAAGGGAACCAAGCGAACCATCTTTTATGGATCATAAACACTTTTTTTCTTCTTTATCGTATTACTTCTCTTTATCTCTGTTTTCCCTGCAGGGTATCTTTCACACAGCTTCTGTTGTCCTTAATGCTCTACTTGTCCTCTGCTCCTCTCCTGCAGACACAGAGTGCAGTACGTGATCCCGTACGAGGGTTCGAGCTCGCCAGACCGGGACCTTCCAACAGGGGGCAGCAGTGTAACTAAGCAGGAAGTGGACCTGGTTCTTGGGCTGCTGCTGGGTTTTTGCATTAGCTGGGTTCTGCTCTGGCTGGACAGAAGTCTGAACCGGGTTCTGCGAGCTTGGAGAACCCACCCACAGAAGGGTGAGTTCAAAGACAAAGGATGAACGATTCAGCTGTAGGAATCGCACGGTGTCGATGCCGAGACTCAGACCATGTGTTTCCGGTTATTTTCAGCAGCTGTGATGGTTAATGATAATATTAAAAGAAAAATTTGTCAGGTCCCTCATCTCCTCGACTGTCCTCTGCCCTCGTCCGTTTCTCCTCTCACCCATCAGCCTCAGTGTCTGTAAAATCTCTCACCTTGTCTGCTAACATGACAGCTGAGCTGCATCAGAGCTGCAGCACTATCTCCTGTCAGCTTCTCATCCCTCCATCTTCTCCTCCATCAAACTTTATCTGTTTGTGAACTTCCAGCAAAAACACATGGTGTTCCTCACATGGATCCAGCTCATGAACAGTGATCAGCGTGTTTAGTATAAAATGATGTAAGGAATTATACATGTTCATTTAATAAAAGCATTTTAGATCATTTGTTTGATGTAACCAGTGAGCTAGCGTGCATATACAGGTGTATTTTTAGCCTTGCTGACTAGCATGTGAAATGTTCTGCCTTTAACCCACCATGTGGAGAGAACAGCCTTGTTAACTGCGGTGTTCTAACACTGGCTTTCTCCGTGCAGACGCCTGGAGGTCGTGGAAGTGGCTGAGCAGAATGTGTAACGTACAGGAGCTCCGCAGGCGTCTGCAGCAACGCAAGAACAACAGCGGAGGGGACAACAACGTGGTACACGTCAAACACAAACACTACCACAACGGACACCTGAGCCCACGCAGACTCTAATTCTAACACACACACACACACACATACACACACAACACCCCCACCACCAAGACTCGCTCTGCAGTGGGAATCCAGTCCCATTAACACACTGATGCTTCCCCTCAACTCGCACTGACCCGTTTCCCTGAGATGACTGTATTTAACACACCGCAGGACACAAGTTACCCAACTGTGTGTGTGTGTGTGTGGGGGGGTGTTAATCTACATAAATGTGTCTATAAAGGTCCAGTGTGAGGAGGGGACCTGACTTGCACTTTCTTTCCTGCCTGAGGTATTCCATTTTTTGATAAGTAGACCTTTATTTTGCTTGCCGATGTGTGTTTTTACGAGATTTTGTGTGGATGTGTTAGTTTTGTACAGTTTCCCAGGGTGAACCTACCCACATTACTTATGCATTCACATTTTTTAGGGGCAGATTTTTTTTTGTGTGTATCAGGGATCCGTTTTTGTGTCTATTTTAGGAAAAAGACCCAGCATGCCCACACAACTTTAGTACTGTGGTGCAGTTTTATTGATAATGTGGGGTAAGTAGGGGCTATATTTTTGTGCAATAGCATGGGGGGGGGGTTGTAGAACTGTTGCTGTAAATAGATTTGTGGTATATGGACACAGAACCGTCTTACCAAGTCCTCTTTGTATTTTTTAGTAAAACCCGTGTGTGGTGTTGTGGGACAATATTACTGTCTGCATCCTCAGCGCTGTTAAAGGGTGACCCTAGTGTACACTGTGGGGGGCAAAGTTACACTCCTCCTCTTCCGACCTTCTCTTGCAGGTGTATGTGCGTGTTCGATTAAATGGCGAAGTCTACCAATGAACTCTGGTGTCTGTCTGATCACGTGTAAACACTTCAGCACTGCACACTTTGTAACCAAACTTGGATTGTTTTATCTCTGATTTAAAAGATGTTCTGCAGTTTCTCAGACAGGTTCTTCTTCTAGGCTTTAGAGTTCTTTACCAACATTCACATAAGGAGACATGTTACACATACTCATTGTTACATTTAACACAGTCAGTTATCTCTTTTTTTCATTCACACACACACACACACACACCATCTAAAGCAGCGGTGTCCGATCTCTGTCCTGGAGGGTCGGGGTGTCCTGCAGAGTTTAATGCCGACGTGCCTCAACACACTGAGCTGTAAGTTTAAAGTAAACCTAGAAAAGATCTGGATTAGTTGGTTCAGGTGTGTTTGATTAGGGTTGGATTTAAACTCCACAGGACACCCTGACCCTCCAGGACCAAGAGTGGACACCTGTCTTTAGGGCATGTGGTCTTACAGATACACGGTAACATCTCTGGTGCTAACGGAACTCTGGTGAACAAAAAAGGTGCTGGTTTTCAGCAGGAGAAACAGGACCCGTTAAACCGGTGTGCCGTCTTTAGGGGGAGCAACTTTCTGTGTTGTGTGTTGAATTCCTCCCTCCTCCTCTGATAGAACAGTCTCTTTTTTTCCAGCACTACTCTCCCCCTCTTTTGCTGGTGGAATGGTAAAATCCAGACCCTCCTGTACGTGGCACAGAACATCTTGTGCCTGTGGGGGAAAACCCTGAGGACGGATAAAGCCTACTTTGGCACCTTTGCCCTCCTGGTAATCTGCAGGAGCAACACGGCCCTCATTATCCAGAACACCGTCCCCGTGTAGCCAGTCCATCTTCTGCACGTGCTGTCGGACAGCATCGTCCACACGGGCGTCAATCATGGCCTCGGTCAGAACACCATCCTCAGAGGAGTACGCAGCAGCCTGGGAGAGACCGGGACATGTTACTGCCACCTGCTGGTGATCTTAGTCTCACACACACAATGCTGTCCTACTTTAAGTTTATTTTCAGACAAAGACCATAAGCATGGGGAACACAGTATGCTTTAGTTTAATGAATGATGATCACTTTGACTAATGTGACAGGTGTGGTTACTCACCTGCCAGGCCACGCCCAGTTTGGAAATCTCTCGTCCGGACATGCCCTCAGTGCGCTTGGCAATCTCCGAGCACTTTACGCCGTAGTCGAACTGCGCCAGCTTTAGCCGCCTGTAACACACATGCAGAGACGTCTCCGTAAACAGCCGTGATGGCGGAAGAGGTTCAGCAACATCATCTCCATTGAGCATCACATGATCTTCACAAATGATGAGTGGAACACAAACACTCAGGTAAACGAAATAACACTGGTGTCTCAGCCGTTCCCTGGCTTCAGTCTGCAGTCGCATCTCTAGTAAGTTTTATAGTTTAGTCCTTCAGCTGTTATGGTGAATGTCCCTGACCCGATAAAGCGACTGTTCCTCACTGTGATTAATGATCTCTCCAACACACTTTCACAACGTTAGTGTCACACTCTTACACTCCACTGCCACTTGTTCTCACTGTCAAAAAGAATTCCTCTACAGCCGGACGTAGGACTGTGTCCTCGGAATTTATTCTGTGTATTTTCATCAGTACTTGTTTCAATGATGTCCCATGTTGATCAGTGTGTCTTTGATTAAATGCGAGCGTGTGTATAGTTTCTGTTACGCTTTTAACTGAAGCTCGAAACCGACGAGACTTAAACACACCGTAAGCGTCACACACAAAACCAGAGCCACGTCCAGAGCGCAGTTATAGACTCAGATGTGTGTATCCAGGTTACGGAAGAAGGTCCTGTATTTTTTAAGTCATCAATATAAATAGGCCAAAGTAAATGTACTCACTGTCTCCCCCCAGTGGCCGGCTCCAGGACGTATTTATCAAAGTAAAGCCGGACGAGTCTCTCTCTCTCCTGCAGGCCAGGAAGCGCGAAGTTCACAATCTCATCTATACGATCATTAATGGCCCAGTCAAACTGCTCTGGCTGGTTACTGGCCAAAACCAGCATGAATCTGCAAAGCACACACAAACATTTATTTATACAGTTAATTTTAATTAACATACTGTTAAAGTGTTACAGTGGAATGATCAGTAAAGTAAATCAACTGAGATGTGTTTATTGTGTGACATTTTCTAGTATGATTGTGTGCGTGTGTGTGTGTATGTTTAGGTGAACACACTTGTTGCTCTGCTCTCCGGTTCGGTACAGGAAAGCATTCAGCGTTGCTCTCAGGTCCTCACTGATCTTCTCCTAAAAGCCAAACACCACATGTTCAGTGACTCGAAAGTACACTGTAGAACTCACTCACACAAACACACACAGCCACTCACAGTGGATCTCTTGCGCAAGAAAGCGTCGGCTTCATCCACAAACAGCAGCAGGCTGTAAGGAAGAGAAACTTGATGAAATGAAGTGCTTAAGTGTGTGTGTGTGTGTGTGTGTGTGGTCACACTTGATTAGATGTTACTAAATAAAGACACGCTGAAGTTTCTCACCCCTGGCGGCTGGTGTTGGCCCAGTCAAACACTTTGTGCATGGCAGTTACACCTTCCCGCCCCATGGGGGCCACATCACCCCCAGTCATGATGGCATAATCCATCCCAGAATGCAATGCTAATTTCTGCTCCAAGCAACGGAGCAGCAACAGGAAGAAAAGAGAAAAAAACAGTAAAACAATATATATCACTGTGAACCCTGGGAAAAAACACAGACCACTGAACAACCAGGAACTGAGTCGATTCAGTGATTCAGTGAATCATTTCATTTCTGTTTAAAGAGTCAAAAAGCTGAAAACAGTCTGACGTTCCTCTGTGTGTGTGTGTGTGCGCGTGTGTGTATACACACCTTAGCGAAGAGTGTTTTTCCTGTCCCTGGAGGTCCATACATCAGGATGTTCCTGTAGAGGCCTCGGTTCTGGCGGGTGTTCCGTGTGGCGATGGCGATGTCACGGACGCGTTCCTCCAGTGTCGGCTGAAAATTAACGTCACACACCGTTCACTTCAACTCCTTACACAAATACTGCTCACAGCCATAAGCAGCATGGAGAACTGATGATGTTCATCACAGGAGGGGACGTACCCCAGAAATCTGATACTCACACTGAGCACGACTCCTTCCAGAGCATCCTGAGGTTTACTCATCAACCTCCTGCTCGTCTGACACAAACACAAGCAGACAGATAGGACACATTAACACTCTGATACACACAAACGTCCTGCTGAACAGCGTGTCTGTGTGTCTCTGTCACCTTGACCGGGTGTTTGATGGCCTCCATCACAGCGAGGCGTGACGTCTCTCTCACCAGCGACGGTTTCCCGAGTCGAGCCTCGATGTATCTCCCAGCCACTCCTGTAGCGTTTCTCGCTGAATAAACTCCCACAGCCAGCAGAGTCAGTCCTGCCACCTAGTGGTGAGGAACAGACAATGTTGTTTAAGATTAGGATTTTATATATATATGCGCTGTGTGTGTGTTTTTTTACCGTTTTACCGTAGCAGTCACTTTGTCCCAGTCTGAGATGAAAGCCCTGAAACCCTCTCCAAACACCGCACCAGCAGTTCTGCAACACAACACAGTAAGCTATTCCGCCTGTGTGTGTTTGTGTGTGTAATATTTTAATCTCTCAGATGATGTTTTATTGTGTAGTGTGTTAAATCCTGTGTACAACAATTTAGTAAATTCAACTTTGTAAATTTAACGTCTAAGCGTGTGTGTGTGTGTGTGTGTGTGTGTACCGTATACTCTCCAGTACAGTCTGTCTGTGTTCTGCTGCTTTAAGGCGGATCTGTTCTCTGATGATGTCGGCGTTCTCTCTCTCCACCCGACCGCGAGCTTTAGCCTCAGCCTCAATCCGCAACATCTCATTCTTATGTCTTAACTCCATCTCATGCTCAATGGTGGCTAAACACACACACACAGGTATAACACTTACCTCTAAGTAAGTAGTGATGGAGTGTGTGTGTGTGTGTGTGTGTGTGTTTTACCCTTCCTCATGGCTTCCTGTTTCTGTACTGACTCTTCCTGTCTGCGCAGATTCTCCTCATTTATCGCTTGCTGAAGGACAGAAACACAATTTTAATAATGTGTGTGAGAGACAGTGACAGTGTGTGTGAGAGAGAGATGGTGACTGTGTGAGAGAGAGAGAGAGACAGTGTGTGTGAGAGACGGTGACTGTGTGTGTGTGTGTGTGTGTGAGAGACGCGGTGACTGTGTGTGTGTGTGTGAGTGAGAGAGAGACGCGGTGACGGTGTGTCGTGTGTGTTGTGAGAGAACGCGGTGACGGTGTGTGTGTGCGTGTGTGTGTGAGAGACGCGGTGACGGTGACTGTGCGTGTGTGTGTGAGAGACGCGGTGACGGTGACTGTGCGTGTGTGTGTGAGAGACGCGTGGTGTGACGGTGACTGTGCGTGTGTGTGTGAGAGACGCGGTGACGGTGACTGTGGTGCGTGTGTGTGTGAGAGACGCGGTGACGGTGACTGTGTGGTGTGCGTGTGTGTGCGTGTGTGTGTGAGAGACGCGGTGACGGTGACTGGTGTGTGTGTGTGTGAGTGAGACGCGGTGACGTGTGTGTGTGCGTGTGTGTGTGACGGTGACGGTGTGTGTGACGTGTGTGAGAGACGGTGTGCGTGTGTGTGTGTGAGAGACGCGGTGACGGTTGTGACGGTGTGTGTGCGTGTGTGTGTGAGAGACGCGGTGACGGTGTGTGTGCGTGTGTGTGGGTGAGAGACGCGGTGACGGTGGTTGTGTGGCGTGTGTGTGGTGAGAGACGCGTGGTGACGGTGTGTGACGGTGACGTCATTGTGTGTGTGCGTGTGTGTGTGAGAGACGCGTGTGGACGTGTGTGTGTGAGAGACGCGGTGGTGGGTGTGTGCGGGTGTGTGTGTGTGTGTGAGAGACGCGGTGACGGTGTGCTGTGTGCTTGTGTGTGTGTGAGAGACTCGTGTGCGTGTGGTGTGACGGTGTCTGTGTGCGTGTGTGTGTGAGAGACGCGGTGACGGTGACTCGTGTGGTGCGTGTGTGTGGTGAGAGACGCGGTGACGGTGACTCTGTGTGCGGTGTGTGTGTGTGTGTGAGAGACGGTGACTCTGTGTGTGTGTGTGTGAGAGACGGTGACTCTGTGTGTGTGTGTGTGAGAGACGCGGTGACTCGGTGACTCTGTGTGTGTGTGTGTGACTCTGTGTGTGTGTGTGAGAGACGACGGTGACTCTGTGTGTGTGTGTGTGTGAGACGGTGACTGTGTGTGTGTGGTGTGAGAGACTGTGGTGACTGAGAGACGGTGTGTGTGTGTGTGTGTGAGAGACGCGGTGACGGGTGTCGTGTGTGTGTGTGTGTGTGTGTGTAAGAGACCGGTGAGACGCGGTGGTGTGTGAGAGACTGACTCTGTGTGTGTGTGTGTGTGTGTGAGAGACTGTGGTGTGTGCCGGTGACTCTGTGTGTGTGTGTGTGAGAGACGGTGTGTGTGACGGTGACTCTGTGTGTGTGTGTGTGTGTGTGTGTGAGAGAGACGGTGACTCTG
Organism: Bagarius yarrelli; assembly: GCA_005784505.1. Taxonomy (NCBI): domain Eukaryota; kingdom Metazoa; phylum Chordata; class Actinopteri; order Siluriformes; family Sisoridae; genus Bagarius; species Bagarius yarrelli. Next base: position 90,274 of record VCAZ01000298.1, on the reverse strand, counting down.
TGTGTGTGTGTGTGACTGTGTGTGTGTGTGTGTGTGTGTGAGAGACGCGGTGACTCTGTGTGTGTGTGTGAGAGACGGTGACTCTGTGTGTGTGTGTGTGTGTGAGAGACGGTGACTCTGTCTGTGTGGTGTGTGTGCGTGTGAGAGACGGTGAACTCTGTGTGTGCGCGTGTGTGTGTGTGTGTGTGAGAGACGCGGTGACGTGTGTGTGTGTGTGCTGTGTGTGTGTGTGAGAGACGCTGTGTGTGTGTGTGACGGTGACTGTGTGTGTGTGTGTGAGAGACCTGTGTGGTGTGTGTGTGGTGTGGTGACGGTGTGTGTGGTGTGTTGTGTGAGAGACGGTGACTCGGTGGAGAGACGGGACTCTGTGTGTGTGTGACGTGACTCTGTGTGTGTGTGTGAGAGACGTGACTCTGTGTGTGTGTTTTGTGTGTGTGAGAGACGGTGACTCTGTGTGTGTGTGTGAGAGACGACTCTGTGTGTGTGTGTGGTGACTGTGTGTGTGTGTGTGTGAGACGTGACGTGTGTGTGTGACTGTGTGTGTGTGTGTGAGAGACGGTGACTCTGTGGTGTGTGTGTGTGAGAGACGGTGACTCTGTGTGTGTGTGTGTGAGAGACGGTGACTCTGTGTGGTGTTGTGTGTGTGTGTTGTGTGTGTGAGAGACGGTGACTCTGTGTGTGTGTGACTCTGTGTGTGTGTGTGTGAGAGACGGTGACTCTGTGTGTGTGTTTGTGTGTGTGAGAGACGGTGACTCTGTGTGTGTGTGTGTGTGTGTGTGTGAGAGACGGTGAACTCTGTGTGTGTGTGTGTGTGAGAGACGGTGACTCGGTGTGTGTGTGTTTTGTGTGTGTGTGTGAGAGACGTGTGACTCTGAGAGACGGTGTGTGTTGTGTGTGGTGAGAGACGGTGAACTCTGGTGTGTGTGTGTGTGTGTGTTGACTCTGTGTGTGTGTGTGTGTGAGAGACGGTGACTCTCGTGTGTGTTTGTGTGTGTGAGAGACGGTGACTCGTGTGTTGTGTGTGTGTGTGTGTGTGTGTGTGAGAGACGGTGACTCTGTGTGTGTGTGTGTGGACTCTGTGTGTCTTGTGTGTGTGAGAGACGGTGACGTGTGTGTGTGTGTGTGTGAGAGACGGTGACTCTCTGTGTGTGTTTGTGTGTGTGAGAGAGACGCGGTGACGTGTGTGTGTGAGAGACGCGGTGTGTGTGTGTGTGTGTGAGAGACGCGGTGACTCTGTGTGTGTGTGTGTGAGAGACGGTGACTCTGGTGTGTGTGTGTGTGTGTGAGAGACGGTGACTCTGTGTGTGTGTGTGTGTGAGAGACGGTGACTCTGTGTGTGTGTGTGTGAGAGACGGTGACTCTGTGTGTGTGTGTGTGTGTGACTCTGTGTGTGTGTGTGACTGGTGTGTGTGTGTGTGTGTGAGAGACGGTGACTCGTGTGTGTGTGTGTGTGTGTGAGAGACGGTGACTGTGTCGTGTGTGTGTGTGTGTGTGTGTGTGTGTGAGACGGTGACGTGTGTGTGGTGAGAGACTCGGTTTGTGTGTGTGTGTGTGTGTGTGAGAGACGGTGACGGTGACTCTGTGTGTGTGTGTGTGTGTGAGAGACGGTGACGTGTGGTCGTGTGTGGTGTGTGTGTGTGTGTGTGTGTGAGAGACGGTGACTCTGTGTGTGTGTGTTGGTGTGTTTGTGTGTGTGTGTGTGTGTGTGTGTGTGTGAGAGACGGTGACTCTGTACGGTGACTGTACGTGTGTGTGTGTGTGTGTGACTCTGTGTGTTGTGTGTGTGAGAGAGACGGTGACTCGTGTGTGTGTGTGTGTGGTGTGTGTGTGCGTGTGTGAGAGACGGTGACTCTGGTGTGTGTGTGTGTGTGTGAGAGACGGTGACTCTGTGTGTGTGTGTGTGTGTGTGAGAGACGGTGACTCTGAGAGACGCGGTGTGTGTGTGTGTGTGTGTGAGAGACGGTGACTCTGTGTGTGTGTGTGTGTGTGTGAGAGACGGTGACTCTGTGTGTGCGTGTGTGTGTGAGAGACGGTGACTCGTGTGTGTGTGGTGTGTGTGTTGTGTGTGAGAGACGCGGTGACTCTGTGTGTGTGACGGTGTGTGTGTGTGTGTGTTGTGTGAGAGACGGTGATCGTGTTGGTGTGCGGTGTGTGTGTGTGTGTGTGTGTGAGAGACGGTGACTGTGTGTCGTGTGTGTGTGTGCGTGTGTGTGTGTGAGAGACGGTGACTGTGTGTGCGGTGTGTGTGTGTGACGTGTGTGTGTGCGTGTGTGTGTGAGAGACGGTGACGTCGATGTGTGTGTGTGCGGGTGTGTGTGTGTGTGTGAAGAGACGCGTGACGTGTGTGTGTGTGTGCGTGTGTGTGTGTGATGTGTGTGAGAGACGCGGTGACTCTGTGTGTGTGTGTGTGTGTGTGTGTGTGTGAGAGAGACGGTGACTCTGTGTGTGTGTGAGACGGTGACGGTGTGTGTGTGAGAGACTGTGGTGACTCTGGTGTGTGTGTAGACGGTGACTCTCTTGTGTGAGAGACGCGGTGACTCTGTGTGTGCGTGTGTGTGTGTGACGGTGTGTGTGTGTGTGTGAGAGACGCGGTGACGGTGTGTGTGCGTGTGTGTGTGCGTGTGTGTGTGTGTGTGTGAGAGACGCGGTGACGCGGTGACGTGTGTGGTAGACGCGGTGACGTGTGCGTGTGTGTGGTGAGAGACGCGGTGACGGTGACTCTGTGGTGTGTATGTACTCCCGCAGCGATGGGAGGACCGGTGACGTTGACTGTCTGTTTCCTCTTATAGACGTGACACTGTGTTGTGTGGTGTGAGGACGGTGACTCTGGGTGCGGTGGGTTGGTGGGTGAGAGAGCACCCTCTGGGACCGTTCGTCGGTGGGGTGCTGGTGGTGTTTGTGTGGAGGAACGCGTGGCCGTGTGTGTGGTGGCGTTTGTGTTGAGGTGTAGACGGCGGGTTTGTACGGGGTGGTGCGTGGGGGGGGGGTGAGAGAGGACAGCAGACCTAAGACTGGTTTTTGGGCGGTGGGTGGTGTGGAGAGACCGGTGACGGTGTGGGGTTGCGGTGGGTTCGTGTCCTTGAGACGCGGGACGGGGTGTGTGCGTGGGTGGGGAGAGACGCGGGTTACACCGGCTCAGGAGGTGGGGCGGCAGGGTGTCTGCGGGGGAAGGGACTGGGGTGTGGGGGCTGGGGACGGTGTTTGTTGTGTGAGAGACCCGGTGACGGGTGTGTGCGTGGTGTTGTGAGAGACGCCGGTGACGGTGACTCGGTGTGGGAGAGACGCGGTGGCCGGTGACTCCGGTTGTGAGAGCAGGTGACGGTGACTCTGTGTGTGAAGACCGGTGACTCGGGGGGGGGGGTGGTGGCGTGTTGGGGTTTGGGAGAAGACGCGTGGAGCTTGGGCGGGTGGGCGGGGTGGGGTTTTGGTTTGTTTTGTTTTTGTGGTGTAGGAGTGGACTGCGGGGACGGGTGGGTGTGCGTGGGTGGGGGTGGGAGAGACGCGGGGGTGGGGGGGGTGGGTGGGGGAGTGGTGGGGGGGTGGGGGGGGGGGTGGGGAGTTGTGTCGGGTGAGGACGTGGTGTGGGGTCTGAGGGGGGGGGTTGGAGGGACCGGTGACTGGGGGGGGTGTGTGTGCGGGCGGGGGGTTGGAGACGCGGGGACGGGGTGGGGGCGGGGGGGGGTGAGGACGCGGGGACGGTGGGGGGGCGTGTGGGTGGGAGAGACCGGTGACGGGTGTGGTGGGCGGGTGGGTGTTTGTTGGGGGGAGGAGTCCTGCGCGTTTGTGACGGGGGTGGGGGGCGTGGTGGGGGGGGGGGGGGGAGAGACCGGAACGGGGGGGGTGGGGTGGGTGGGGGGGTATTGTGGTGGTTGAGGGGGAGACGCGGGGGACGGGGGGATGTCGTCGTTGTGGTTTTGGGGAGGAACGGACCGGGGGGGGGGGGGTGTGGTTGTGTGGGGTGGGTAGACGCGTGGGGACTCGGGGGGGGGGGGGGGTGTTTTTTTTCTGCGGTCGTTTTCCGGTTGGCGGGGGGGGGGGGGGGGTGGGGAGAGGGGTGAGGCTGGGGTGGGAGGCAAGTTCTGGGGGGTGTGTGGTGGGGGGGAAGACGGGGACTCCTGTGTGTTGTGTGTGGTGTGTGTGGGTGTGGGAGAGACGGTGACTCCGGTGTGTGCGGGTGGTGTTTGGGAAGACGCGGGGACGGTGTGTGTGCGTGTGTGTGGGAGAAGACCGTGACGGTGGGGCGTGTGTGGGTGAGAGACCGCGGTGACGAATTATGTGGTGTGCGTGTGTGTGGGCGAGACCCGGTGACGTGTGGGGTGCGTGTGTGGGAGAGACGCTGTGACGGTGGTGTGTGCGGTGTGGTATGAGAGCGCGGTGACGTGTGTGTGCGTGGGTTGTAGAAACGCGGTGCCGGTGTGTGGTGTGTGCCTTTGTGAGAGACGGGGACTCTGTGTGTGTGTTGTGTGGTGTGTGAGAGACGGTGTTTCCTGCGTGTGTGTGTGTGTGAGAGCGTGACTCTCAGTGTGTTGTGAGAGACGGTGACTCTGTCTGGGTGGTGTGTGTGGTTTTAAGTCTGGTGAAACGCCGACTTACTCGTGTGTGGTGTGGAGGTGTGTGGTGTGTGTTGTGGGGTGAGAGAGGTGACTCGGGTGGTGTGTGTGTGTGGTGTGTGTGTAGGGACGGTGTGTGGGTGTGTTGTGTAGAGAGGTGACGGGGGGTCTGGTGGGTCTCATGTGTGTGTGAGAGACGTGACTCTCTGTGTTGTGGTGTGAGAGACGGTGCGGTCTGGACGGTGTGTTTGTGGTGGAGAGACGGGGACGCTCTGTGTGTGTGGTGGGTGTGAGAGACGGCGCTGGGGTTTGTGGTGTGTGTGGTGTGTGTTGTATTGGTGGTGTTTGAAGAGACGGGGGTGGTGGGTGGTGGTGGGTGTCGGAGTGTCCGTATGTTGTGTGTGTGTGTGTAGAGACTGGACTCAGGGGGCGTGTTGTGTGGGAGGTGTGTGTGGTGTGGGGGGTGAGCGACGGGACTGGGGCCTCTGTGGTGTGATGAAGCGTGACGGTCGATACGGGGGGGGGGAAGAACGGGTTGGTGTGGACGTGTTTGCGTCGGTTGGTGGGGGGAGCGACGGGGTGGACGCGCGGGGGGGGGGAAGACGGTGACGGCTCGTGGGGGGGGAGAGAAAGACGGGACGCGCGGGGGGGGGTGAAGACGGGGGACTCTGGGGGGGGGGTGTGTGTGTGAGAGAACGGTGAACCTGTGTGTGGTGGGGTGTGGTGGTGAGGGTGAGACGGGAGTGGCTTGTTGTGTTTTCTTGTTTTGAGTGGTGTGTGTTGGGTTTGTGGAGAGAGTCTGGGTGTACGTGGGCCGGGGTGTGGGTGGAGAAACGGGACGCTCTGGGGGGGTGTGTGGGGAGAGACGGGGACTCCGGGGGGGTGTGTGAGAGACGGTGACTCTCTGTTGTGGGGGGGGAGAGCCGGGGACGCGCTGTGGTGGGGTGTGAGAGACGGTGACGCGCGGGGGTGGGTGTGGGGGGTTTTTGGGCGGGATCGGTTTTGGAGCTGTGCGCTCGACCGCTCGGGGGGGGGGTGGGCTCTCGACGGGGACGCGCAAGGGGTGGGGTGGGTTTGTGTGGTTGCTGTACTTTGCACGACGCCTCCGGGGGGGGGGTGGGAGAGTTCTTTCGAGGACCGAGCGGGGGGGGGGGGGGGGGAGAGACCGGGGAAGCGCGGGGGGGGGGGGGAGAGGGACGCGCGGGGGGGGGGGGGGAGAGACGGGGGACGCGCGGGGGGGGGGGGAGAGAGAACGGGGACGCGGGGGGGGGAGACGGACGGGTGGGTCGTGGGCGGGGGGGGGGGGGGGGGGGAGAGGACGGGGGTGTGGGGTTAGCTGGGACGCGGGTTCTTGGGTGGGGGGGAGAGACGGGACTCGGTGGGTGTGTGTGGGGTGTGAGAGACGGTGACTCCCTTGTGTGGGGGTGGGGGTGAGAGGACGGTGACTCTGTGGGTGTACACGGTGACTCTGTGTGTGTGTGTGGGTGTGTGTGTACCTGTTGTCTGAGCTGAATCCCTCATACTCTGTCGAGGCCAGTTTTGGCCGGGTACGACTCGCGGGGAGAAAAAAAAGCACACACACACAACACACACATGTTTCTCTCTTTTCTTTGGGACTTTGGGGTTTGGGGAGAGCATAGCACGCTGGGGGGGGGTTGTGCTGTAAACACGGCACGGGGGCCGCACCGCGGGGGATGGCGGGGAAGTGGCGGCCTCAAGGGGGGCGTCTCCCTCAGCCGGAATACGTATCGGGTCTCCTTTCAGCTGCTCCACTGCTGCCTGGGGGGGTCGTACTCCTGAGGGGCTCGACGACTACACCACACACACGATAACAGTGTTCATCATGGCAATGCTTCTGTACTGGTTCCAACACGGCTTGGTCATGATGATGATGTGGGAGGTGGGTGAAATGTTCAGGAGCTCCAGTGGAAGGATCGCAAAGCGATTCCCTGGCTGTTGTGTCTTTGGCTGTTGTGTTCCATGTGCCGTGTTTGCTCCTCATGCGGGCCAAATCCACGCTCCTTCGCATGACCTGCACACAGAACGACACAACTACCCACACACACACACACACACACACACCCACACACACACACCACACACACAACGCACATATGCAGTCCATTACAACCTCAGCATTCAACAGGTACAATTTTTCGGTGAGCAGCCGAATGATCATCCTGAAGGGGGGGGGTCGTGACCTTTGAACTTCTTGCCCTTGATATGAAGAGGACTACTAGCACGTGCCTCAAGCAGCCAATCCTGCCAAATGCCAAGAGCGTTATTAACGGTCCTCGACAAGCGTGAGTTCCCCTTCTCTTCATTCAACGAGTGCCGTTTGGGGGGCATAACTTACGCATCCTTCCTCCGTCATCTACACCGCGGCGGCTTCAGCTCAGGTGGTGGTTTCGCACTGTTCAGGGAATGTGTGTGGGGGTGTGTGTGTGTCTCTCGGACGGGGATCGGGGGGCGGACAAGGGGGACTCCCTCGTCTCCCTGTACCGTGCCAAGATCTCCACACCCACTCCTAATGGGCCGCTCGCTCCATGCCCGGTGGGTCTGGGAAGGTGGGCTCCGTTGGCCGTGGGTTGGTCTCCGCCGCGTGTGCCAGTCCCCCCTGAGCTTCGTCGGGTGGGGGCGAGTGGGAGGTTGCAGGTAACGGGCCCAGGTAGAGCGCGTCGCCGCCGCCCATGTCCCTTTATGGGGGCGTGCGGTGGGTGGTGCGCGTGTGGTTGGCCTGTGCTTCTCTTTGGTCTTTGGGGTATGTGTCCCTTGGTGTGTGTCATTCTCTGACGCGCGCTCCGGCTTTTTCTTCTTTCCTGTGCTTGTCCCCGTGGAATGCACGGTTGTTGTTTCAGCATTGTAATGTTCTGTCTTCTTCACTTGAATGCAACGTTGTGTCACGTTCCCACCAACACCCAACACACACAACCTGCTACACAAAGGCAGGGCTCACACACACACAGGCCACACCGCCACACACACCACTGGTGTGGTGGGTGGTGTTGTGTTGTCCCTTGGGGTGGCTGTGAGATTCATTTACAGGCACCCGGGTCAGCTTGCACAGGGAGGGTGGGCGGGTTGAGTCCTAAAGGATCAGGCGCGGTAAGGGGGGGGTGCGTGAACGCGATGCTTTGTGAAAACTTTTCTCTCTGGTATGATTGACTGGGAACTGACGAATAGGCCGCTGCAAGAAGAACAAAGAAACCGAATAAGGTGACCCGGGGGGGATAGGGAACGAGAAAAAAGAATAGAACTGGGGGTGGAGAATAGGGAAGAAGGTAAAGGTAAGAGGAAGAAAGAATAATAAGCCTCAATATAAACGGAGGGAGGGAACGAGAGGAAGTGGACTAAGAGGCCCCGTGCTGGGGAAGGTAGAGATAGGAAGCCGCGTCCCTAGTTCCGAAATACACAATGGCAGGTCGTATTGTAAGGGAGAGAGAAAGGGGTGTTGCCCTTAATTGGGGAAGGGGGGATTGGTGGGGGGGGGGGGGTGGTGGGGTTGGGGGGGGGGGGGGGGGGGGTGGAAACACGCACCCACCGCAAAAACTGGGAGGGGGGGGTGTAAAACTCCGGAACATGTCAGACAAAAAAGTAACAAACACACACACAACCCACCAAAGACGAAAGAAAACCCCAAACCCAAAAGGAACAGGGGAGGGAGGGGGGGGAGGAGGAAAAAAAGGGTGTCTAAAAAAAAGAGACAACAAAGAAAAAAAAGAAGAGGGCAAAGGCAAGGGAGAGAAAGGGGGGGGGGAGGGGGGGGGAGAACAGGGGGTGGGAAGATCGGGTGTGCAGGAAAGTGTGGTGGTTGGAGTGAGGTCACAGGGGGCAGGAATTCTTCGCTGATAGCGACCGTCAAACACTCCGGAAAACCACCAAAATAACCCCCGTGTGGAGACCGGCAACGTACACTTGCCGCCTTCACCAAGCGGATGCCGCGGGGGGCACCCGGACGGTGTCTGTCGCACGCGTGTCCCGTGCAGGGTTGTGTGGCCCCCGGGCCGGTAGTCTCAGGACAGAAGCTTCATTGGCAGAAGGGGCGTACCGTGTAGGTCCGTCTTCGCAAACCGATGATGGACGCGGCGGGGTTTGTCCCGTGACCGGTGTGATACGCGACTGAGGAGTACCGGGGGCGGACCGCCACGTGGCGGCCTGGGAGGGGGGGGCGGCGAAGCAAAAGCGTCCGAGCCATCGGTGAACGAGGGTTGCCTGGTGAACAGGACTTTGGGTGCAGTAGAAAACCAAATGAAGGGTACCGAGAACAGTGTCGTCCAAGCCACGGACACGCACACACCCCCCGTGGCGGCACAACTTGGCTGGTATGGCCGGGAACTGGTGGAGGAGACAGTCCTGCTCCTAGAGTTACTGAAAACCAAGGAAGACAGAACCTAATGACTAGATCTTAAAAGGATAGGAAAGAGGAGGGAGACAAAGGGGGGAAGGAGTCTGGGAAGAAGTAGAGAGAAAGAAAGAAGATCACACCAAGTGCAAGCGTGAAGATGTACAATACACAGAGTATGAAAAGAATAAAAAGAAGGCCAACATAAGGAGGGAGGGGAAAAGTCGTCGGGTAGAAGAACAGAAAAGGGTGAAGTGGGGACGAGGAAGGTGGGGCCGTCTGGGGGGGTAAGGAAGACTGCTCAGGGGGAGGAAGTAGGGAGACACTCCGGACGGGAAGGATGAGCACAGAAAAAAAAAACCAGGGAAGGGAAGAGAAGGGGTACACGGGGAGAAGGAAAGGGGTAAAAGAGGGGAAAAAGGAAGAGGAAAAAAGGAAAGGAAAAAGTAAGGGAGAAGTAACAACAGAGTCGCGGGGCGAGGAGAGGGTATAACAAAAAGGACAGAGGAATAGTGTGGGCGGTGATGAAGAGGGGAGACCTGAAGGGGAAGAGAGAGTGGGAGGGAAGGCGAGAAAAAAAAGAACGTGAGTTCACGGAGAGGGGAAAAAAGGGAGAACAAGAGGGGAGCTCCATGTTCGAGTGGATGATGGTAACGGCCCGGCCGCGTGGACAACCGATGTCGTTTATAAAAACATTTCCTTAGGTGTTCAATGTTTAACCTATTTTAAAAGACAATCATTCATTAATTAAATTCTATAATTTTATTATTTATTCTAACTAAATGTGTTTCCTGTTTTTTATTTATTTACAGATTTTATTTTATTGTGTATATACGATTCATTCTAATAATTATTTATAATAACTGTTAAGTTTAAAAATAGAAAAAAAATTCCAGCTGATCTTTTGTATATGCTGGACAGACAGACAGACAGACAGACAGACACTTTAACCAAAGATTAAGTAAGTAAAAATGTTTATTAACAGGTTTACTATTACTGTGTTTGTTTTACTTGTTTATTTACACACAGCATGGCTTAAACTTTGTTCATTCATCGCTCTGATTGGAGTCTCTGATGAGCTTTGAGCAGACGGGGTGTTAGCATGTTTTCCACATTTTTTACACCGTAAAACTCAAGCGAATCTGTGGAGAAGCTGTGCTTGTGATTGGCTGTGAGAGCTGTCCGTCACTGCAGCTGTGTTAAGCGTGAGAACACACCAGGAGGCTCTTTCCCATCACCCAGCGCCGCCCGCAGACCCTCCTGCTGCCGAGCACGAGCCAACGCCACTAGTGCCTGGAAGGAGCGCGGCTCAGTGACGGCCAGGTCACTCAGCACACGCCGATTCAGCTGTACACTGCACTGTGGGTGGAGTTTACACACAAAACACACACACTGTCACTGAGCTTCATTCATCTGAATTAGCTTTTCAGAACAGATTAAAATAAACACTCACCTGCACAAGGTTGTACATTAAGACGGGATATTTAAGGCCGTGTTCCCGACACGCTGCAGCCACACGAGAGATCCACAACTACAGGACAAAACACACACACACCAAGTGTTTCACTACACACTAGAATAAACCTGAGGCAGGAGATTGATGCAGCCGATCATTCCTGCAGGTTCATAACCTGTGCTTTAATACACAGTGTTGGTCACCTCACACATCTTACCGTCCTCATGCTGCGCCGCTTGGCTTTCCGTGCTTTAGAGGCATAAACGAAGGCCCTGCGCACGGCACGCACTGCCAGGCGGTAGCAGCGATTCTTCCTACCTCGGAAGTGCTGCAAAACACACACACACACACACTTCAGACATCAGCATCCTGAACAATTCAACAACTGCTGCAACAATTCCAGATCAGATTCCTGTGTCAGACTTAGAGGATCAGATATTTAACACAGTTTAATTCATGCAAAAATGCGATATTTATTCAGCACACAGAGAACCTGGAGCTCAGCCAGGGTGCGTTCAACAGCCACTGCACATCTGTAAACCTCACCGTCCAGAAAGGGACCAACACCGTTACAGTCATATTAATAACGCAAAATAATACATTTTATATATTTATATACTGGGAGGGGGGAGGGGTATTATTACACCTGTGCAGTGTATTACATAAAGACCTTCAAGTTTCTACATGAATTCATTACTGGAGGTCGAGCAAAGGAACCGCGGTGCGTTCAATAGCATTAAACCCAAACAGAAACACATCTCTGGATCACCGATTAATACAGAATCTCATTATTATTATTATTATTATTATTATTATATAAATTAGAGTACAGGAGGTCGGCTAAGGTTGATGTCGGGATGTTTACAGTGATCTGGAGGATCGTCTTTAATGTGTGCAGAGGATTTGGACCTCCATGCTAGCGCTAATTAGCTCATCTTCTCACCCGAGCGTGTTTTAAAAGCTCCTGGACTTTCCAGTAGCGGTCTGGACCTCGGTTCCGGATCCAACAGGATAAAGTCAGAAACACCATGATTTAACCACCGCTGATCTCCTGCACTTTAACGCACACTAACACACACACACACACTGCTGGAAGTCTCTGCTTCAGCTAACGTGACTTTGAAAGGTTCCGCTCAGCAGTGCGCATGTGCAAACAGTAAAAGTCTCGCAGTAACAGAACACATTAAATATCTTTATCAGTTCAAAAGTAATTCTTTAAAAGAATTCTTTAAAAAATATCTTACTTAATTAAAATAAGTAAAATAAAAATATATTCTGTACGATAAATAATTTTGCCTAAGTTAATATTTAATCGGTTACCCATTAACTAACCGGAAGTTTGACAGACAGTCACTAAGAGGATGCAGAGTTTCTTGCGCACGCGCAGTCTGCGTGTCAGAGTCAGAGTCAGGGTCAGTCAATGGCAGTTGTGTAAACATGGCGGCTGTGTGTTTCTCCTTGAGGCGCTCCGGTGGGGCGGCGATGCGCTGTTCAGCGGTGAGATTTTATTCGCACGCCGTTATTAAACCAATAATTTAACTGTTTAAATAGTAAATTACATAAAGGGACTCTTTTAGCCTGTCGCTCAGCGTATCTTAGTTAGCTTAGCATATCGGCGGTCGGTGACGTTACAGGCGTTCCCACTCGACTAAAATCTGCGTTTCTTTTATCTCACCGTTTTTCAGCTCGCGGATAAAGAGTAAAAGTCAAAGTTTGCTGATTTATTGTTTCTCTTAAAACTAAAATTAATCATATTCTTTAACTGTTAGTGCCAAAGTGGCTCATCTGTACTGTAAGGGACTGCCGCACGAGCGCTACGCTTATATAATCTCACTGGAATTAAAAGGCACAGACACAGAGAAAGTCCTGTGTGTGTGGTGTGTGTGTGTGTGTGTGTGTGTGTGTGTGTGTGTGTGTGTGTGTGTGTGTGTGTGTGTGTTCAGTATTATCTTCTGTACAGTTTTACAGTTTTTTTCTTTTTTTAAAACACTTTTTAGTAATTGTATATTTACTTGAATGTAGTTTTCTACACCGTGAGGAGTTCAGGATGTTCACACTGCTGTGTGAGTGTGGAGTAAACAATGCGGAGGTGTAGTAGCTGTGTGTGTGTGTGTGTGTGTGTGTGTGTGTGTGTGTGTTCCAGCTTGGCCGGTATGTGCAGACAGCAGCAGCCGCTCAGCCTCGCATAAAGAAGTTCCAGATTTACCGCTGGGATCCAGATAAACCCGGAGACAAACCGCGCATTCAGACATATGAAGTCGACCTCAACGCGTAAGTGTGTACTGTAACATCACACACACACACACACACACACACACACACACACACCTGTTCTACATCAACAACATTAACATCTTTCCTACTCTGTATGTCACACACACTCTGTCTTTGTCGCTCTCTGTCTCTGTCCCTCTCTTTCTCTCTCCGTCTCTCTCTCTCTGTCTGTCTCTCTGTCTCTCTCTCTAGTTGTGGGCCGATGGTGTTGGACGCTTTGATTAAGATAAAGAATGAAGTTGACCCGACTCTCACCTTTAGACGCTCCTGTAGAGAAGGTCAGAGAACACACACACACACACACACACACACACACACACACACACACACACACACACTGTACTTTCATGAATCAGGAGTCTCTCTCTCTGCTTCAGTGCTGTGTGTGTGTGTGTGTGTGTGTGTGTGTGTGTGTGTGTGTGTGTGTGTGTGTGTGTGTGTGTGTTACAGGTATCTGCGGTTCGTGTGCGATGAACATTAATGGTGGAAACACACTGGCGTGTCTAAACAGGATCGACACCAACACCAGTAAAGCAACTAAGATTTACCCACTGCCGCACATGTACGTGGTTAAAGATCTGGTACCGGTATGTACACACACACACACACACACACACACACACACACACACACACACACATTATTATTATTTAAAATCTTTGTGTTTATCGGACTTTAATTCTTTAGAATGACGTGTATTTCTGATTATAATCACTATAAATAACACAGTGTTTATACTGTTGTGTTAATGTGTTTATTCATTGCGGTTGGGGCAGAAGAGCAGATTCAGAGAGTGAGACAGATCAGAGGGGTTGGGGGTAAAAACCGACTGATAGGAAAGAAATATGTGAGAGTGGAACTGAAAGAAGGAACCATCGCGCTGTAAATCAACTCATTTTATTCCGGAATAATTTCTGTTATTATATCAGTAACGTGTCTTTCTATAAAGTCTGACTGTGTATATATATAATTCTATACACACAACAACTGGATAATCTCTGTTACTGAGCACTCGCACCCTTAATGCCCTTCCCACACTTCAGGCCAACTGCCCCTCAAACTGTCTGTGCACCACAACCTGCTGAACAAACAAACAAACAAACAATCGGTCCATTTCAAAACCGTTACTGAAAGTCAAAACATTAATATTCCCTGTGTGTCTCTCTCTCACTCTCTCTCTCTGTGTCTGCCCTCCTCTCCCTCTGTCTCTCTCTCCCTCTGTCTCTCTCTCTCCCTCTGTCTTCTCTCTCCCTCTGTCTCTCTCTCCCTCTCTCTCTCTCTCCCTCTGTCTCTCTCTCTCTCTCCCTCTGTCTCTCTCTCTCTCTCTCTCCCTCTCTCTCTCTCTCCCTCTGTCTCTCTCTCCCTCTGTCTCTCTCTCTCTCTCTCCCCTCTGTCTCTCTCTCGTCCTCTCTGCCCTCTCATTCCTCTCTCCTCGCCCCTCTCTCTCCTCTCGCCCTGCTCTCTCTCGTCCTCTCCCTCTCTCTCTCTCCCTCTGTCTCTCTCCTCCCCTTCGCCCTCCTCTCATCTCTCCTCCTCTGTCTCTCCTCTCTCCCTCTGTCTCTCTCTCTGTCCTCTCTCTCCTCTCCTCTGTCCTCTCTGTCTCTCTCTCTCTCTCTCTCTCTCTCGCCCTCTGTCTCTCTCTCGCCCTCTCGCTCTCGCCCTCTGTCTCCTCTCTCGCCTCCCACTGTCTCTCTCTCCCTCTGTCTCTCTCTCTGGTCTCTCTCTCCCTCTGTCTCTCTCTCTCCCTCTGTCCCTCTCTCTCTCCCTCTGTCTCTCTCGCTCTCTGTCCCTCTGCCCTCCTCCCCACTGTCTCCTCTCTCCCTCTGTCCTCTCTCTCTCCCCTCTCTCTCTCTCTCTCTCTCTGCTCTCTCTGTCTGCCCTCTCTCTCTTGCCCCTGTCTCTCTCTCCTCTCTCGCTATTGTTTCTCTCCTCTCGCCCTCTGTCTCTCTCTCGCCCTCTGTCTCTCTCTCTCGCCTCCCTCTTCCTCTGTCTCGTCTCTGCTCTGTCTGCCCTCATGTCTCTCTGTCTCTCCTCTCCCTCTCTGTCTCTCTCTCCTCTCTGCCCTCTCTCTGCCCTCCTCTCTCACTGTCTCTCTCTCTCCCTCTGCTCTCCTCCTCTCTCCCTCTGTCCATTCTCTCTCTCCCTCTGTCTCTCTCTCCCTCTGTCTCTCTCTCTCTCTCTCTCCACTCTGCCCTCTGTCTCTACTCTCTCTCCATCTCTCTCTCTCTCCCGCCTGTCCCTCGCTCTCTTCCTCCCTCTGTCCTGTCTCCCCTCTCTCTCTCTCTCTGTCTCTCCTCTTCTCGCCTCTCTCTCTGCCTCTGCCCTCCCTCTCTCTCTGTCCTCTGCCCTCCTCCTCTCATCCTCCCTCTGTCTCTCTCTCCCTCTGTCTCTCTCTCCCATCTGTCTGCCCCTCCTCTCTCCCTCTCTGTCTCTCTCTCTCCCTCTGTCTCTCCTCTCTGCTCTCTGCCCTCCTCTCTCACTGTCTCTCTCTCCTGTCTCTCTCTCTCTCTGTCTCTGCCCCTCCTCTCTCACTGTCCCTCTTCTCCTCCTCTGTCCTCTCTCCCCTCTGGTTCCTGTCTCTCTCTCTCTGTCTCTGTCTCTGCTCTCTCTCGTCTCTCTCTCTCTCTCCTCGTCTCTCTGTCTCTCTCTCTCTCTCTCTGCCCTCTCTCTCCCTCTCTCTCTCTCTCTCTCTCCTCTGTCTCACTCACTCTCTCTTTCTGTCTCACTCTCACTCTCTCTCTGTGTCTGCCCTCCTCTCCCTCTGTCTCTCTCTCCCTCTGTCTCTCTCTCTCTCTCCCTCTGTCTCTCTCTCCCTCTGTCTCTCTCTCTCTCTCTGTCTCTCTCTCTCCCTCTGTCTCTCTCTCTCCCTCTCTCTCCTCTCTCTCCTCTCTCGCTCCTCTCTCTCCCTCTGTCTCTTCTCCTCTGTCTCCTGTCCTGTGTCTGCCCTCCTCTCTCACTGTCTCTCTCTCCCTCTGTCTCTCTCTCGGCTCCTCTGTCTCTCTCTCCTCTGTCTCTGTCTGTGTCGCCTCCTCTCTCCTGTCTCTCTACTCCCTCTGTCTCTCTCTCATCTCTTCGCTTTCTGTTCCCCCTCCTCTCTGTCTCACTGTCTTTCTTTTCCTCTGTCATTATCCCTCTGTCTCTCTCTCTGTCTCTCTCTCTCTGTCTCTCCTCTCTCTCTGTATCTGTCTGTCTCTTATTAGGATATGAATAATTTTTATGCTCAGTATAAGTCGATTGAGCCGTATCTGAAGAGGAAGGATGAGAGTCAGCAGGGGAAAACGCAGTACCTTCAGAGCGTCGATGACCGACAGAAACTGGTACAACACACACACACACACACACACACACACACACACACACAGTTCATAGCCTTATGTTCCACATCAAGTCAGTAACATTAAAAAGAAATAAATAAAATGTACCACTCTTCTCTGAGACTGCAATTAAATTCACCTTTACTGCAGGTTAATTAAGTGTGTGTGTGTGTGTGTGTGTGTGTGTGTGTGTGTGTGTGGTGTGTGGTGTGTGTGTGTGTGTCTGTGTGGGGTGTGTGTGTGTGTCTGTGGTGTGTGTGTCTGTGTGTGTGTGTCCTGTGTGTGTGTGTCTGTGTGTGTGTGTCTGTGTGTGGTGTGTCCCTGTGTGTGTGTTGTCTGTGTGTGTGTCTTTGTGTGTGTGTGTGTGTGTGTGTGTGGGTCTGTGTGTGGTGTGTCTGTGTGGTGTCTGTGTGTGTGTGTGTGTGTGCGCACATCAGGACGGGCTGTATGAGTGTATCCTGTGTGCGTGCTGCAGTACCAGCTGTCCCAGTTACTGGTGGAATGGAGATAAGTACCTGGGCCCTGCCGTCCTCATGCAGGTAAACAAGAACTTCCAAAACTTTAGTTCCTTTACACTCAATAACGTTTACAGTACTGTACAGTGTGTGTGTGTGCGTGCGTGCGTGTGCGTAGGCGTACCGGTGGATGGTGGATTCTCGAGATGAGTACACAGAGGAGCGTCTGGCTAAACTGCAGGACCCGTTTTCTCTGTACCGCTGTCACACCATCATGAACTGCACTAAGACCTGCCCCAAGGTACACGCCCACTGCCTTCAGTCCTGCATTCTGATTGGCCCTCTAGTGATGGGTTATTGCTGTTTATACAAAGAATAAAACATTTAGTGGTTTGCTGTTGCAATAAAAAAGCTAAACAGAAATAATATCTACAATTTTGTGTGTGTGTGTGTGTGTGTGTGTGTGTGTAGGGTCTGAATCCTGGAAAGGCCATTGCAGAGATTAAGAAGATGATGGCAACGTATAAGGAGAAGAAAGCACCCACAGCGTGATGGTGCTGATCAGAGGAACTGAACATGCATTTAGAGCGATCTGATTGGTCACTGACTTCCTCCCTCACCTACACACACTTACTTTACCTACAGTACTGGTATAGGACCGAAAGTGTGTGTGTGTGTGTTTTGGAGTGGGGGGTGTACAGGTGTGTGTAAGAGTATGGTGAGATAAGGATGGGTGTGATCCACTCTGATATAAACTATTAAAATCACTCGAGTCTGTGATTATATACATGTATAATGATATACTGTCACCCTGTGTGTAAAAAATAAATAAACAAATAAATGGGCAAATTGGAGTTCCGGTTTATTTTCTGTTGCGGTGTCAGCGCTCCGCCACTAGAGGGCAGCAGAGGAACTAGCGCAGCAACAGAGTGCTTATTGTTGAACTCATTTCTGTCGGAACTGCTTTATGCCTCTAAAAGTGTCCATTTTAAAGTGTGTCTAAAATAAACTGCCCAAAATTCACTTTCCTTCACTTCACTAGTCTGCTTAAATTTATAATCCATCTAATGTATTCGGTTTATATTCTGTTCTTCACAGACCAGAGACACTTCTTAAATACTCATTTTACTTCTATAATATAAAACTAGAAATCTATAAAATGTATAAATCCAATGTTAGAAAAGAAAAAAGTGGTTTTGAACCTTGTGTCTTCCTAAAAAGAAAGAAAGCAATAATTATTAGTTCAGGAATAATTAATAAATCGGGACATTTTATCTGATGTTATGAGAGGTTTGATTCTGGATTATTAGATGATGTTAATGTTGAAGGAATTCAGTGTTGATTGATTTGATTTAAAAACAATAGTTACTTGTTCTAAAATAGGTAATAAATTTATATTAACATATTAAACGCGATATTATTTATATCTGCAGTAAATGATGGCGCTTGTTAAACGCAGTGAAGAGGAATATTTTAGGATGGGGAAGGGGTGGAACCATACAGCGAGCCCGATGGGCGGGACTTCTGTCTGTCAATCACAGTCCATCGGGGAGCGAGACAGAGAGAGAGAGAGAGAGAGAGAGAGAGAGAGAGAGAGAGAGAAGTGAGAGCAGTCTGCAGAACCCGAGTGTGTAAAAGGTAAGAGCTTTAAATCAGAACCCATTTACTGTAAACCGACTCTTTAAACCGCTACAGTTTGTGTTTAGGAAGGTGTGTGTGAAAATGCGGCGCGTGCGGATTACTTTACTGCTCTTACTGTCCAAATAACCGAGAATAAATAGATCTAAAATAAAGTCCACCTGGGTGATAAGCGCGTGTTTGATTGGTTGGTTTGACTCTTTAGCGCGTGCAATAAAGTAAAATAATGAGTTTAAATGCTGATTCTGTGCGTGCGAATGGAATGTGTCACGTGACTCACTGGAGGCAAGTGACTTAAGTGATTTAATTTATTAATGTTTGATACAAACTTCAGGACAAAAAGATTATTACTACAGAAATATTAATATAATAATCACTATCATACTCTGTGTGTGTGTGTGTGTGTGTGTGTGTGGTGTGAGGTGATGTGACTCTCCAGGGAACCAAATAAAACCTCAAAGCCAAATGACAGTACAATAGAGAGGATGCAGCCAAGACCAATAAACTCAGTGTGTGTGTGTGTGTGTGTGGTGTGTGTGTGTGTGTGTGTGTGTGTCTGCCTGTCTGTCTATCTTTGAGTGTACATGAAAAAAAAACATCTTCTTAAAGAAATTTTACATGAATGAAAGTTTAAAATCAATTTATGTTAATATTTATAATGAAGAGAAGATTTTGTGTGTGTGTGTGTGTGTGTGTGTGTGTGTGTGTGTGTGTGTGTTGGGGGAGGGTGCCTTGAGACAGAGGGGGACAGTTAGGGGGTGTAATAGTTCCCAGATGTGGCTGTGTGAGCACTACAATGCTATAATGCACTACAAGAATGTCTGGCTACACACACACACACACACACACACACACTGATTGTACTCTAATTAATGAATGAAAGGGTTAATGCATGTTCAGGGGCAGAAGTTTTTTTACATCTTTTTTTAAATGAACAGCTGATTTCTCGTTAGGGACTTTTTGTCATTAACCCTGTTGGAGTCCAAATCTGATCTGGGATCTGGTATACTGTAACACACACACACACACACACACACACACATATCTGTTATACTGTAACACACACTGATCTGGGATCTGTTATACTGTAACACACACTCTGATCTGATCTGGTATACTGTCACACTGATCTGATCTGGGATCTATTCTACTGTGACACACACACTGATCTGGGATCTGGTATACTCTAACACACACACTGATCTGGGATATGTTTATACTGTAACACACCACACACTGATTGATTTGATCTGGGATCTGTTATACTGTAACACACACACACACTCTGATCTGATCTGGGATCTGTTATACTGTAAACACACACACACTGATCTGATCTGGGATCTGTTATACTGTAACACACACACACTGATTGATTTGATCTGGGGATCTGTTATACTGTAACACACACACTCTGATCGATCTGATCTGGGATCTGTTTACTGTAACACACACACTCTGATCTGATCTGGGATCTGGGATATGTTATACTGTAACACACACTGATTGATTTGACTGATCTGATCTGATCTGGTTATACTGATCTGTTATACTGTAACACACACTCTGATCTGATCTGGGATCTGTTATACTGTAACACACACTCTGATCTGATCTGGGATCTGTTATACTGTAACACACACACTGATCTGGGATATGTTATACTGTAACACACACACACACTGATTGATTTGATCTGGGATCTGTTATACTGTAACACACACTCTGATCTGATCTGGGATCTGTTATACTGTAACACACTCTCTGATCTGATCTGGGATATGTTATACTGTAACACACACACACTGATTGATTTGATCTGGGATCTGTTATACTGTAACACACACACTCTGATCTGATCTGGGATCTGTTATACTGTAACACACACACTCTGATCTGATCTGGGATCTGTTATACTGTAACACACACAGTCCACATAATGGTAAACTGAACTCAGGGCAGCAGGGACACTGGGGACCGGTCAGTGACATCATCAACAAAGCTTTAACACTGACCTGGGATCAGCTGAAGTTCTGCTGTGACAGACTGTTCTCAGATCAGCTCTTACACACACACACACACACACACTCCATAGTCCAAAAACCTGTAATGA
The DNA here is from genome assembly GCA_005784505.1 of Bagarius yarrelli. Taxonomy (NCBI): domain Eukaryota; kingdom Metazoa; phylum Chordata; class Actinopteri; order Siluriformes; family Sisoridae; genus Bagarius; species Bagarius yarrelli. The sequence continues at coordinate 70,132 of VCAZ01000298.1, read as the reverse complement.
AGGCACACAAATAAACATCCGTCTTTAATTACACCGTGTTCATCTCGGAAACAATGATGCTGGAATAACTGCACACACACACACGGTTTTGGCTCACTACTTCAGTGCACTCGTTCAACCTCGTCTCATTATGGTGGAGACGCAAGAAAGAAAAAGAGAAAGAGCAAAAAAGAAGGAGGCAAGAAAAACTGGACAAGGAGAGAACGAAAGGGGGAAAGTGTGGGGTTAATGCAGAAACTTCAGGAAAGATGGAGTGAAAGAGAAAAACAGAAAGAGAGAGAGAGTGAGCAAGAGACAGACAGAGATAAACAGAGAAAAGGTGAGAGACAGAGAGAGACAGAGGCAAAGAGAGAAAATGTAGAAATCAGATGTGGACTCTGTTCCAGTAATAAGAACCGTTTGACATTTTCTGTGGAAGTGGGTGGAGTCTCTGGAATAATGACATCATGTTCCATGTGACACTGCTGTTAATACACTCTGTAGTGTACGATCAGGGCACAGTCAGTGTGCCTCTGCTGCCCTCATTACAGTCCATTACAGTCCATCACAGTCCATTACAGTTTATTACAGTTCATTAGAGTTCTATACACCATGTGAAAGAAGTGCACTATGAAGTGCAGAGGGGGAAGTGCACTATGAAGTGCAGAGGAAGGGAGGGGGAAAGTGCACTATGAAGGGCAGAGGGGGAAGTGCAGAGTGCAGAGGGGGAAAGTGCACTATGCAGAGGGGGAAGTGCAGTGCAGAGGGGAAAGTGCACTATGCACTACTTGAAGTGCAGAGGGGGAAAGTGCACTATGAAGTGCGAGGGGGAAAGTGCACTATGAAGTGCAGAGGGGGAAAGTGCACTATGAAGTGCAGAGGGGGAAAGTGCACTATGAAGTGCAGAGGGGGAAGTGCTACTGATAAAAGTGCTCTTTCTGATAAACTTTTCACTTTTACAGATTAAGAAACATCTGCATCATGAGAGCCTGTGTCCTTGTCCTCCTACTGCTGGGGCTGCCTAGTGAGACACACACACACACACACACACACACACACACACACACACACACACACACACACACACACACACCAGTAACTCTTCCTCTCTCTGTCTGTAGTCCTGATGGCTCAGCAGCAGACTTATGTGGATTTGTTGAACCGGATCCATTTGGTAATAATGATGTTTATTAATATTATTATTATTATTGTTCTTAATATTATTAATGTGATTAAAGAGCAGCTAATGTGAGTATAATAATAATAACAAGAATTTGTGTGTGTGTGTGTGTGTTACAGATTATGGCCAAAGTAAGAGCGGAGTTTTTTCTTCAGACCAACAATAAAAGCCACAAACTGATATACTTTAATTTAGTTTAATGGTGTTTTCCCACTTTGGTTCTGTTGTTACACTGTGTGTGTGTGTGTGTGTGTGTAGTGATTGTTTACAGTGTGTGTAGTGATTGTTTACAGTGTGTTGTGTTCTGTGCAGTTTCAGAACTCACACCACAGCAACCTGCAGGGCAGACCGGTACACACACAAACACACACACACACTAGCTAGTTGTAGTCTGTATGGGTTAATAATTCATGAACCGGAAGTGACTGCATATAATTATATTTTGTAATATTTTTATTATCACTGCTAAACGCTAATGCTTGTTAATAATATCGAAAATTATATTGAATGATGATATATTATAATAGATGTTGTTTTGTGTTACAGCATTGGAACCTCAGACGGAACCCACAGAACCCGGGCCACTGGGTGAGACTACTGCACGCGCTTATAAATAGCGCCCTAACCAATGTGTTCGCGAGTGAGTCATTCGACTCTGAATCATAGGGAGTCGACTCAACTGGATGATTTTTATTTTTCCTTTTTTTCTTATTTGCTTTCGTTCTTTCTTTCTTTCTTTCTTTCTTAAATACATACAAGTTTGTTAGCATATCACAAACAATGATAGAAAAAAAAGGTGGTCAGAAAAAAGCCCCAGGGGTATTTTTGAACTGACAGGAGGCCTAAATGTTTGTATATATTTATCACGGGGTTTTAATGAGCTTTTGAAATTGACTTATAACCCGATGCTGCGTTCACTTGCGCTGATGTAGTTCCTGTCGTTCACCAGCAGAGGGAGCAAAACGCCGTAAAATGTTATAGCCGTATTAGTTAAAAAATCAACCTGATGGTAGTTTCTCTGTAATCCGAGAACATTGGGGTGTGTTTTTTCCAGGGTTTAATGTATAATAACCTAAAGCAAAGTGATATATTACGTGTGTGTGTGTGTGTGTTCAGACTGCAGAGAGGAAAAGTATCCCTGCACCAGACTCTATTCTGTCCACCAGCCATGTAAACAATGTCTCAACAACATCTGTTTCTACAGGTTTGTACACACACACACACACACACACAGTGTTTTTTCCTCTGAGGTCATACTTAATGGATGTGTGTGTGTGTGTTAGTCTTCGCAGGATGTATGTCATTAATAAAGAGATCTGTGAGAGGACAGTTTGTGCCCATGAGGAGCTGATTAAAGGTAGAGAATCAGCAGATGTTTACTCACTAACACATCTGGAAAGCTGTTTTGAACGTGATTTATTTGTAAGTTTGACATTTAATTTATCTTCATTTAAATCACATGATCACCTCACTGTGTGTGTGTGTGTGTGTGTCTTTTTCTGTCTGTAGCTGATTTGTGTCGTGATCAGTTCCCGCGCTGTGCTGTTGCTGCTCTGACTGGTCAGTGTGGCACGCTTGGGGGCAACTGTGGAAAAAGCTGTGGAAGCTGTTAAACACACACACACGCACACACACACACACACACATACACACACACACACACACACACACACACACACACACACACACACACACACACTGACATTACCTGAACTAATACTGTAAGCTATAAGTTGCAGACTTCCCTGATGTGTGTGTGTGTGTGTGTGTGTGTGAATGGTTGCGCTCACAGCCTCCGTGCGTGTCGTTTTCTCCGTCTTTCGATCAGATGATTTTATGTAAACCCGTATTTACGTTTGTACTCTTTTTTTTATAAATTCTTCTGACTGTCTGCAGTCAGTGGTGCTGTGGTAGGTGGAGGCTGGTGGAGAACACAAGAACATCTGGAAAACAACTTTTTTAAACATTGTTACTGTAAAACTCTATCACTTTGTACTGTGGTGTGTTTTTGTTGCGTTACATTTGTTTTTGATCTTAGCATAAACTACATTTTTTTTAACACTGATCTCAGATCATCTCTGTACTCAGATTTTCTGTAACTTCTTCACTAGAGCAGCAATCAGGCAGTGTTTTTCTCCTGCTGATGAGCTGCTCCAAACGCCCGAATATCCTGAGCTGGTGAGGATTCAGGAGCTCCAGCCTGGATTCTGCTTCTTCACACAAAATATACAAACGTCTCTGCAAATAAACAACTAATAAACACTTTATACCATTAAACACAACCTGGTGTGTTGTTGTTGTTTGTTCTTGTACTCACAGCCTGCTGACACTGATAAAATGCTTCTCTAGAGGTTAGAAGAACAGTTTCATGTTTCATGTTTTCATTTACATTTCTAAACTTTGGCGGTTCAGTTTTGGTCATGTGACGATGAACACTTTCAGTTGGGTTTAAGCCCCGCCCCTTTGAGGAGCTGTTGAAGCAGGAGCTGAACAGGATAGGATGAGCAGTGCTGTGGGTCGGTGTTACAGAAAACGGTCCTTAAGGATGAGGCTCATTAACACGTCTCACCTGGAGTTTAAATAAAACACCTCAACACGTCCCAACACACGCCTGATGCTCTCAGTCCTCTGTAGTCTAGCTTATAGGACCTGTGCAGTTATTTTGTGGTGCAGGACGCCGTGGGTTCTAATCCCCCTTTTGGCATGTGTGTAGGTGACGCTGTAGGAGTGTATGTAAGTGTGCTAGTGGAGTTTGCTCTGTGGGTTGAGCCTCATTTGCAGAAAGCAGATGGTTTGTGGTGCAAAGGCAAAAGCTGTCCATCGATTCAATTCAATCCATTTGATCCGTTTGGCGCTTTTTACACTGGTGATTGTCACAAAGCAGCTTAACACAATCACAGAAATAATAGGATGAAAATGAGACAGAAGTCAGTGTGTCCCTGATGAGCAACTTCTAATACAAACACAAACATCGTTCTTTACTTTTTCTATAAACACAAAGGATGTCAACGCTTTACTACGCAGTGAAACATTAGTTAACCAGCAGACCGCGAGCGCTGCTTTTCAGTGGCGCACTGGTTTTTTAAGGCGCTCTAATGTTTTAGTTCCTGAAGGTTCAGGTTCAAATCCTGCTTTTACCAACTTAAAGTGGAAAAACGTGTGCTGTAGTTCCACACAGCCGTGATGGAGATGTGGGTGGTGCTGTTGGCTTGTGTTCCTTGGTGGTGTGGGGGTTGGAGCGTCTGGTTCTGGGAGATCGGCCGGCGCGGGGGGTTTGATTTCAGCTTTGGACATGTTTATTGGTTAAAGCAGTGGCATCGGATCAGCAGGAGAAAAACCCGAGCGCTCAACTGCTCTTGTAGCGCAATGGTAAGAAAAGTGTTAAAGGTGTTTCTGCTGGCATGGGTTCGAATCCACTCGTTTCAATTTTTTCACTATTAAAGAGTGTGTTCTGATATCATACTGGTGTGACAGAGTAACAACTTCACCACAGTCTCAATGGTGTAGCAGTTAGCGCTCATGTTAAAGTGATAGTATGTTAATGCTCGGGTTCGAGCCCAGCTTTTGGCAGTTTTGTGACTAACAGATGGTGCTTCGGCAGTGTACAGGTGTGATGAAGAAACGTCAAGCATGAGATTCCATGGCTCAGTGGGTTAAACCAGTTTGTGTACATGTGTGCTCCTATGGAATGGTGGTTTAAATCCACACAAAAGCACAACTCTCAGAGCACAGACCTCACAGAAGGGGTCAGGGTGAGGAGTTGGAGGGCGTGGACCGCAGACCTCACAGAAGGGGCGGGTGAGGTGTTGGAGGGCGTGGACCGCAGACCTCACAGAAGGGGCGGGTGAGGTGTTGGAGGGCGTGGACCGCAGACCTCACAGAAGGGGCAGGGTGAGGAGTTTGGAGAGTGTGGACCACACGAGACCTCAGACAGAAGGGGGCGGGGTGAGGTGTTGGAGGGCGTGGACCGCAGACCTCACAGAAGGGGCGGGTGAGGTGTTGGAGGGCGTGGACCGCAGACCTCACAGAAGGGGCGGGTGAGGTGTTGGAAAGAGTGGACACGCAGACCTCACAGAAGGGGCGGGGCGGTGGGGTGAGGAGTTGGAGAGTGTGGACTGCAGACCTCACAGAAGGG
>VCAZ01000298.1:59838-62338 GCA_005784505.1 Bagarius yarrelli | reverse complement strand
GTTGTAAAGGTCATGGTTGAGCTCTTTTATCTTTCTGCAGTTCTTTCCATAACGTGCTGCACTTTCACGGATTTCAGATGTGCAGTGTGTTTCCAGTTGCTTCCAAGTAATATGGAATTGCTTCCTAATGGCCTTAATGTTATTTCTTTTGTTAGGAAAATATGCTGATGTTGGTGCTCCTGTCACCTCAGCTGATTCTCAGAATCTTTCAGGTACATGATGTAGGTGGCCCATGACTCTCCGTACAGCAGGGTGGGAAGGACAACAGCTCTGGAGACCAGTTTTGTTTGGGATAATAAGTCTTGGTTTTTTAGAGACGCTCTTCCTGAGTCTGGCATAAGGCTCCACTGGCACAACTCAGGCCATGGTTAACCTCAGCTTTTGAGGAAAGAAGGTTACCAAGCTAAGGAAAGTGATCCACATTTTAAAGAGTGACGCTGTTCCCTTTCATGTTTTGTACAGATGCTGCCTTTTGTTCGCAGCATTTTTCCTGCAGTTGCAATATTCTGTAAGATCTACCTCAGACAGTGGTAGCAGTCTGTTTGCAAGAACACAAGCAAGAACTTTGCCTGTTGCTGACAGGAGTGAGATGCCCCTCCACAGTCAGCCTTGTTTTCTTTTTAAATATGGTCACTATGAGAGCACCCCTTCTTTGGGAGTGACGAGGTTGGACAGGATTAGGAACGAGTTCATCAGGGGGACAGCACATGTTAGATGTTTTGTGGAGAAAGTCAGGGAAGCACAGATTGAGGTGGTTTGGACATGTACAGAGGAGGGATAGTGAATATATCGGTAGGAGGATGTTAGAAATGAAGCCACCAGGCAGAAGGTAAAGAGGAAGACCAGAGAGGAGGTACATGGATGCGATAAACGAGGACATGAAGTTAGTGTGTGTGAGTGAAGAGGATGATTCACTGTGGAGACCCCTAAAAGGGAACAGCCGAGAGGAGAAGAAGACCATGAGAGCAGCCCTGAGCTCTGAAGGTGAATAATCGTATTCTCATTGGGGATTTTCGACAGGGTCTCGTCTCAACAGACTCGTCTTTCACTTCCTCTTCCGTCCTGTCACGCTCACACCCATCGTGATGAAATGCTTCGAAAGGCTCGTCATGAGGCACATTAAGACCCTGCTGCCCCCCACACTGGACCCATTACAGTTTGTGTACCGTCCGAACCATTTCACGGACGACGCTATTATTGCCACAAACCCTCCATCTGGCCCTCACACACCTGGACAATAAAGACACATACGTACGAATGCTGTTCATAGACTTTAGTTCAGCATTTAACACAATCATCCCTCAGCATCTGATCGAGAAGCTGAGCCTGCTGGGCCTGAACACCTCCATCTGCAACTGGATCCTGGACCTTCTGACGGGAAGACCTCAGTCAGTCCAGATTGGAAACAGCATCTCCAGCACCACCACACTGAACACTTGGGCCCCGCAGGGCTGCGTGCTGGGTCCACTGCTGTTCACTCTGCTGACTCATGACTGTGCAGCAATGCACAGCTCAAATCACATCATTAAGTTCGCCGATGACACACGACCGTGGCCGGTCTCATCAGCAAGAAAACGACGAGTCAGCATACAGAGAGGAGGTGGATGTGAAACAGCTAAACCGCTCGGGTTGTAGAGCCAACAACCTGTCTCTGAACGTTGACAAGACTAAGGAGATAGTTGTTGACTTCAGAAAAGCAAAGAGCGAACCATTCTCCGCTGAACATCGACGGCTCCTCGGTAGAGAGATCGTCAAGGACACTAAATTTCTTGGTGTCCACCTGACGGAGAACCTCACCTTGGTCACTCAACACCAGCTCTATTAGCAAAAAAGCCCAGAAGCGCCTCTACTTCCTGAAAAGACTGAGGGAAAGCCCACCTTCCACCTCCCATACTGACAATGTTCTAGAGAGGGACCATCAAGAGCATTTTGAGCAGCTGCAATCACTGCCTGGTTTGGGAAACTGCACCGTTTTCGGATCGCAAGACCCTGCAGAGGACAGTGAGAACAGCTGAGAGATCATTGGAGTCTCTCTTCCCTCTATAACGGACATCTACACACAACGCTGCATCCGCAAAGCTAACAGCATTGTGGAGGACCCCACACACCCCTCACACTCACTCTTCACACTCACTCTCACACTCTTCACCTCTTCACACTCACTCTACACTCACTCACACTCACTTCACACTCACTCTTCACACTCCTGCCCTCTGGGAAAAGATACCGCAGCATTCGGACCCTCACAACCCGAATGTGTAACAGTTTTCTTTCCTCAAGGCATCAGGCTGCTCAACACAAACCGAACTGAACTACCTCAACCCACATATACGCACACACACACTCAAACACAGCACAGTCACTTTACATACTATTACACTACTATAGTCACTTTACAATACTATAGTCATCACACTATATAGCACTTCAATAATAGTCACTCACAAATACTATAGTCACTTCAATACTCTAGTCACTCACACATCACCAATACTATAGT
>VCAZ01000298.1:34838-54838 GCA_005784505.1 Bagarius yarrelli | reverse complement strand
TCTGCGCAGACGCCAGGGTTTCCTCCAGCACAGCTACACGCTGCTCTTTCTCCTCACACTGACGCTTCACACTGATCCAGTTGTATAGTCCAATTAACACACCATCCAATCAACACACACCACCCAATCCACACACACAAATCACCCAATCAACACACACCACTTAACTGACGCACGCCACTCGATCGACATACACAATCCAATCAACACACGTCACCCGATCTGCAGGTACTATTATGAACACACACCTGATACGTTCACTCTCCGCTGATCTCAGCGCTTCCCTCAGCTGGCTGTTTGATTGGTTGAGAGCGTCCTTCTCTTTAGTGACATCACAGAGGAAGCGCCGCAGCTCCACCGTGTCTCGTCGATGCCCCTCCCCCGTGTCACGTAATTGGCTCAGACGGATCTCCGTGTCCAGAAGGTCTCGTCTCATGGTGTCTCGGTTCTCCTCGCTGGCTGAGAGAAGAGCGCGACATTCCTCCAACTAAGGATGAGAGACGGTGTGTGTTAGCATAAAAAAAAACCTACTATGTTTACTCACAAATGTGATGTCTCACCTCTCTGACTGGTGTGTGTGTGTGTCTCACCTCTCTGAGTGTGTTGTCTGCACGTATATGTTCCTCTGTGCATTTCTCCTGCAGTCTGCGCAGCTCTCGTCTGTTCGAACTCACTGTGTCCTCCAGCTGCAGGCGCAGCTCTTGCAACTCTTTGTTCACTGCTCCAACTGCAGTCTGATACCACACACACACACACACACACACAGTACCCAGATGTTTAATCTAGTGTGTTCAAGTGGAGTGTGTGTAACTGTGTGTGTTGTGTAGGTTCTCTCACTCTTTCCTGCTCTTTCAGGTGTTGTGTTTCTCTGCTCAGTTTTTCCAGTTCCAGGTGAACAGAGCTCAGCTCAGCCTGTAAGGAACACACCTTCTCTGAGAGCATGACCTTCTCTGTCTCTTTTAGGGAGAGAGCCTGCAGAGCCAAAAACAAACAGCACACACATGAGTGGGAATCTGTGTACATTCAGAACACACACACACACACGGTTGTGGTGAACACCTGCTGTTTGTCGCTCTCGGCCTGGAGGAGACTCTGATCCCGCGAGTGCTGTAAAGCTCTAATCTCCTCCTGCAGCTCGTCACGCTCGCGCTCCATCTTCTGCAGACGCTCCTCCATCTCCTCCCTCACACGCCGTAAAGCTTCCTCCTGTTCAGTCTGCAGACTGCAGCGCAGAGCATCCTACTCTCTCACACACACACACACACACACACACAGCTAAGTTTCTGGAGACCAATAATGACCATCCTGATGCAGTGATCCTGTGGAGCTTTGAAGGAACTGACCTTATCATTGAACAGTCTCTCCAGCTCCTCCTGCTGGTCAGACAGAGCATTACGCAGAGAGAGCTGAGCCTCATGCTGAACATTAATCAGCTCTTGTTTCAGTGCCTGTCTCTCTCTCTCACCCTGAGCTGCAGCCAGTTCTCCATCTGCACGTGCACGCTTTAGCTCTGCTGCACACACACACACACACACACACACACACAGGAATCAGCACACAGACACGGAGACAGGCGGACACACAGGTATGGTGCGGTCTTTACCTGCGATGTTATCATGTCGTGCTCTCAGGTTGACAATTTCTTTCTCGAGTTGCTCTCGGCGCAAATCTGACTGCATCAGCTGCTGCTGTAGCTCGAACAAACTTGTCTCCAAAGCTTCCTTTTCCACCCTGACACACACACACACACACAAGTTTTACTCAAAGTTTATGCATTAAACATGATTTAATGATTTATTGCCAGGACAGTAACGGATAAATGTAAAAAAAATCTGCAATAATTAGATAAACAATATTAAAGTTAATGAAATAAAATAAATGGCTGAATACCTGTGTGCAGCGAGTTCCTCTGTCAGGGCAGCGTTATCTCTCTCAGATGCTGTAAGTTGAACCACAAGCCCCGCCCTTTCACGAGCGAGCTCCGCCCTACCCCGCCCAGCTTCCTCCAAAGCCACGCCTCGTCTTTCTCCCTCGCCACGTATGACGCCGAGCTCCGCCCCCAAACAGCTCACCTCATCACACAGCTATCGCAGACAAACACAAGTGAGACACAGACAAGTGTGATGGACGGAGGCAGACACAGTAGGAGACAGACAGAAAGAAACTCTCACCTGTGTAACTTTATTCTGAAGTTTTTGTCTGTCCATACGAAGCACCTGAAGCTCTGCCTCCAGCCCTGCCCTGGTCTGCTCAGACTCCTGCAGTGATTGGTGGAGAGAGAGGCGGGTGGAGTCCAGTTCCAGTCGTTCCTGCTCCAATCGGACAAGTTCATCTCTGATGGTCAGCTTCTCCTGCTCTGTGTCTCTCTTCTGACTCTGCAGCACACACTTCTCCTCTTCCAGCTGAGGACACACAGAGACATGTGTGACTATGCATGTGTGTGTGTGTGTGTGTTTGTGTGTGTAGGGAGGTGTGTGTGTGTTACCTGTATGATGATAGTGTTCAGTTCTGCTTTGTCCTGAGCAAGTACTTCATTTAAGCTGCTCATTTTTGCTAAAGAGTCTCGCAGCGCCGCCTCCTCAGAACGCAGCTTCGCTGTCAACACCATCAGCTCCGCATTACTAGATTCCGCCTGGACAGATCACACACACACACACACACACACACACACACACACACACAGAGCTCATATGTGCATAATATGATTATTTCATTACCGTTATGACTCTAACAGTCAGGAAAAGCGTTTGGAATCTGTGCAACACTACAGCAAACTTTACTGTCTTATTCATAACAAAATCCACACAAATGATTAAAAGCCTTTTTTCAGCGTTCTCCTCAGTCCCCTTCTCCAAACTAAATGCCTTCACTGGAGATGAATACAGCTCATCATCTATTCATACATTACACAGTCAGTTTTAATAAATAAATCACTATATATAAACCTTATGTTTTAAATATATTTAAAATGACTATATAAATAACTGAAAAAGAAAAAAAGTCGGTCACTGGCGCCCTCTGCTGGTGTAATAACGTAACTCACGGAAAAGGGACACTGAACGACTCAGTGAATCTTTATGGTGAAAAAGATGATAAAATTCGAATCACTGAGATTAATCAAAACAGACAGACAGACAGATAGACACACAGACAGACAGACAGACAGACACACACAGACAGACAGACAGACAGACAGATAGACACACACAGACAGATAGATAGATTGACACACAGACAGACAGATATTTACCTTACTGAGGTTGTTGGTCAGTTGGCTCTTCTCAGTTGTGAGCAGCTGTCTCTCTATCTCCCCCTGCTGGACAGACTCCTTTACTGCAGCCAGTTCAGAGCGCAGACAGCTGCAGCGACTCTCACACTGATCCCACTGAGACTGACTAACAGACACAAACAGACAAATTCATCATTTACTTTATGTTGCATTAATTATTTTTAACTCTTACTATACCATGCAGCTGCGTGTGTGTGTGTGTGTGTGTGTGTAAGAGAAACGCACACTCTCTCAGTCTCTGCCCTGGCACGATCTCTTTCCTGCATTGCTGTGTCTTTTTCCACTCGTTCGTGATCTCTCTCTCTCTGCGCAGATGACGCAGCCTGCTGCAGTCGCTCACAATCCATCTGCAGCAGCTGCAGTTTTGTCTGCAAAGCCTGCACAGACTGCTGCACACACTCCGTCTCACTGCAGAGAAAGAGAGAGACAGAGACCACACTAAAGATGCAGCAATAAGAATTTGATTAATAATAAATGTTATAAGTAGTGAGAGCATTAATGCAGTTTAATGATTGATCTTAAACTCTTTCCTGTCTCTTTCTAATGATTGAGAAAGAGACAGGACATTAATAATTACCTGAGGAGTTTGTCTCTCTCCTGTCGGAGTCGGTCTCTCTCTCTCACCGCTGTCTCTCTCTCTCTCTGAGCATCATCCCTCTCACCCTGCATGGCCTGCAGGTGTAACTCTGCCTCCCTTCTGCCTGACTCCGCCTCCCCCTGCTGTTTGCGCAGCTGTTGGATAGACGACTGCGCTGTCTGCAGACGACCTTTGACCTCCTGCAGACAGAAAGACACCCACTAGAGATGAATTTAACACACACACAATTTTGGACAGATGTAAGGTAACTATGTATCAAAAAACAATGAAGAGGGTTATATAGTGTGTGTGTGTGTGTGTGTGTGTGTGTGTGTGTGTACCTGAAGCTGTAGATGTCTTTTGGTTGCCATGGCACGAAGAGCTGTTAGAGTGGATTCAGGAAAGAGCGGGGCAGAGGGTCGCCGTGGAGATGGTGATCGTTGTGGTGATGTGGATTGTTGTGGGGAGGAGGAGCGCAGGAGCGGTAACAGAGCAAAAATATTGCTCTCCGAATCGGCCTCCACTGATGAGCTGAACACGCCAGAGTCCAAATCCGACATCATCAACTACGGCAGAGGGGACGGATAAAAAAGTGGGTGTGGGAAGAGAGTGGACAGGTTAAGAGAGTGGGTGGGGTAAAAAGTGGGCGGGGTAAGAGAGTGGGTGGAGTAAGGGAGTGGAGAGAGTAAGGGAGTGGACGGGGTAAGGTAGAGAGTGGAGGGGTTAAGAGAGTGGGCAGGGTAAGGTAGTAGACGGTAGGGGGTGAGACGGGTAAGGGAGTGGACGGGGTAAGGGAGTGGACGGGGTAAGAGAGTGGGCGGGGTTAGGTAGTGGGCGGGGTAAGGTAGTGTGCAGGGTAAGAGAGTGGACGGGGTAAGAGAGTGGGGGGGTGGGTAAGAGAGTGGGCGGGGTAAGAGAGTGGACGGGTTAAAAGATCAGGCGGGTTAAGAGAGTGGACAGGTTAAGAGAGTGGGCGGGGTTAGGTAGTGTGCAGGGTAAGAGTGGACGGGGTAGAGAGGACGGGGTAAGAGAGGGGGTGGACGGGGTAAGAGACGGGGTGGGGGGGTAAGGACGGGGTAAGAGAGTGGGGGGGGTAAGAGAGTGGGCGGGGTAAGAGAGTGGGGGGGTAAGGTGGGACGGGGGTAAGAGACGGGGTTAAGAGAGTGGACAGGTTAAGAGAGTGGGCAGGGTAAGAGAGTGGACGGGGGTTAAGAGAGTGGTAAACAGGGGTAAAGGATGGACGGGGTAAGAGAGTGGACGGGGGTAGAGTGGACGGGGTAAGGGTTAAAAGATCAGGCGGGTTAAGAGAGTGGACGGGGGTGGGGGGTAAGTGGGCGGGGTAAGAGAGTGGACGGGGTAAGAGAGTGGATGGGTTAAGAGAGTGGACGGGTTAAGAGAGTGGGCGGGGTAAGAGAGTGGCGGGTGGGTAGAAGAGAAGTTGGGTGTTAAGAAGTGGGCGGGGTGCAGGGTAAGGGAGTGGGCGGGGTAAGAGAGTGGACGGGGTAAGAGAGTGGACGGGGTAAGGGAGTGGACGGGGTAAGAGAGTGAGTGTGGCTGATGCCTGATTTTGTCTGAGTGTTTGGTGGTGTGTATGTGTGTTACCTGTGTGATGTCTCGCAGTGTGTCCAGCAGAGTGTGTGTGTAAGCTTTGTATTTGTGCAGCTCTGACTCCTCATCTCCACTCTGCTCCTACACACACACACACACACACACACACACACACACACACACACACACACACACACACACACACACACACACACACACACACACACACACACACACACACACACACACACCTGTTCCGATAATCTGAGGTGAGTTTGGGTTAAAGTGAATTGGAGCTGAAGTGAATGGTTCTCACCTGCAGTCTCTGTGTGAGTGACGAGATCTCGCTCTCTTTCTCGTCTATTCCAGCTCTAAGTCTCTCCATCTCTCTCTTGGAGTCTGACAACCTGGCATCAATAACACAGACCACATCCAGGCCAAGCGTGTAGCTCATAGTTCACTGTGCTGTGTACACACCTCCAGCACACACACACACACACACACACACACACACTACACACCTGTTCTTGAGTTTCTCTTTCTCTGATTGGCTCTCCGTGATCTGGTTCTCTTTCTCCTGTAACAGCTGTTCCAGAGTGATGCGTTGAGCTGCCTCTCGCTCCAGGACCAGCGCCGCACCGTCCTCACGACTCTGCACCGCTACACACACGCACACACACTGCAGCTGCACCGTCTGAGCCGTCTGAGCCAGATCACTGCGCATCACTGACAGATCCCTGAGACATCACAGGTACAACGTGACACAGCAGAGAGTGAGTGACAGTGTGTGTGAGTGTGTGTGTGTGTGTGTGTGTGTGTGTGTGATCTAACCTCTCGGTGGCACTCTTTATCTCACACACACTCCTGCGGAAACTGACCACCTGCCTCCACAGAGCCAGCAGCCGGCTGTGCTCGGTACTAAAGTAGTTGTGGAATGACTACAATAAAAATATAAAAATAAATAAATTAATCTGTATTAAAAAACGTTGATAATCATTTTTTATTCATAAAATAAATCTTTATAATAACGTTTCTAAAGGAAGAGAAAAAAAACCTCCTCCTCTCTCCTCCAATCAGACTCCTTCTGCTCCAGCTCCTCTCTCGCTTTGGTCCAATCAGCAGTGAGTCTGCGGATGTCCTGGCTCAGCGCCTCATTGGCCAGTCCGGCCTGTTCCAGCTGTTCACGCAGCATCGCATTCACCGCAGACAGACTGCTGCTCCTGCTCACCGACAAAACACGCAAGTGTGTAAGCAGCTCAAAATGTGTGTGGGGGGGTGTGTGTATGTATGTATGTATGTATGTGTGTGTACAGACCTCTGCTGCTCTTCCTCCAGGCGGATGAGTGCTGTCTCCAGCTCACTGCTACACTCGCTCTGACCGTTAGCAGACTTCTCACACACACTCTGTGAAATACACACAAACACTTGTGTACAGAGTCCAAGTGTCATTTACAGATACACACACATACACACACTGTAGCTCATTATATACAGTGTGTGTAATGTGCAAGGTGTGTGGTGTGTGTGCGAGTGTGTGTGTGTGTGTGTGTATAGGGTTTGTAAAGGTTACACACTCACTTGCTCTGATGATTTCTCCAGTAGACACTGCTCCAGATCACCACACTTCTTCTTATACTGTAGAACCTGAAACACACACACACACACACCGCATTCATTTATTACACAACAGGGTAAGAGAAGAATTAATTAAATTATGCAAAGGAGACCTAAATGAATGGATGAATCATCAGTTGAATGGATGGATAAATGGATGGGTAGGTATTTAAATAAATGAAAAAAAGAAAAAATAGGGAAATGAATAGATGGTTATATGAATCAATAGATAAATGAAATGAATGTATGGGATGGGATAGATGGATGAATGATGGATGTAGACGAAATGAAATAGGTGGGTGGATGGATAATGGATGGGTTGTATGAGGGATGGATGGGAATGTATAGATTAATAAGTGGATGGGTTAGGTAGACGGATAGATGTATTAATGGATAGATGAATAAACAGGTGGATGGATGAATAGGTGGGTGGATGGATAAATAAGAAGGTAGATGGATGGATAAATGGATGGATGGGTGTATGAATGGATAGGTAGATGGATGAATGTATAGATTAATAAGTGGATGGGTAGAATGGATAGATGTATTAATGGATAGATGAATAAACAGGTGGATGGATGAATAGGTGGGTGGATGGATAAATAAGAAGGTAGATGGAGGGATAAATGGATGGATGGGTGTAGATGAAACGGATGGATGGTAGAAGGATAAGATGAGGGTAATGGATGGATAGGTATGGATGAAGGGATGATGGATGAAGTATAGATTATGGATGTGATAATGGTGGATGGGTAGACGGATAGATGTATTAATGGATAGATGAATAAACAGGTGGATGGATGAATAGGTGATGATAATAAGAAGATGGATGAATGGATGGATGGTGTGGATGGATATATGATAGATAAATGGTGGAGGATGGATGGATGAGAATGGATAATGGATGGATGGATGGGATGGATAATGGATGGATGGGGAATGGATAGAATTAATAAGTATGGGGATGGATGGGATGAATGAATAAACCTGTGAATGGATGGATGTATGATGATGCCTGTAGTTTCTGGACGAGTTGAGCTTGTCTCTGCTGCCCCTCCTGGTAGGCAGTGAGTTTGCGTTTGTAAGCGTTTTGTTCTTCATCCAGACGCCGTCGCAGCTCCACCACCTGCTGAGACAAACTCACACACTCCGGAGACTCACCGTCACTGACCCCTGCCTCCAAACGCAGGGCATGCTCCAACTGAACACACACACACACACACACACACCACATAAATACCATTAGTAGACTCTAACTATAATGGCAAGTCCCAGTTACTCTCCTTTGGTTTTTCCTTCAGAGAAAAACATCTTTGCTTGATCAGAAGTGTGATATAAATGTGATCTACAGCTTTATTAAAATAATGTTTTACATCATTCATAACAAAAAAGGATTTTTCTTTTCTGCCATCAGAGGAACGTCATGCCTTTTAAAAAATACTTCTTTTACACTAATCCAAACCCAAATCTCCAGGAAGAGCACCATTACCTCCCCTCCCCTCCTCCCTCCCCCATGATTAACACCCCCGCACTGATAGATGGGATGTGATTATTTATTCTGTATTAATGACTTGATTTACCAGTGTGACTGTTAAAAGGAAATATCTATACAGCGAATGATCACAGTATATTTCCCGATGGCGTGTAGATAAACTCGCCTCTATTACTGATACATATCTAAATAACGTTTTAAACAGATGTACAGTATGTACTGTATTATAATATATTGTGATATTGCGATGTGTATCGTATCGTTGGGCTCTTGCTGATACACAGGCCTGTTTACCAGCTTGTGTTATTTAGCATTATCCGTCTGGCACAATGTTGCTGTAAGTCCATAGCAGGGCCACCTCCACCCCCCAACTGCCCTGTTTACTGTCTCCAGGGGCAACTAACACCATGGCAATGAGCCACTTCACTTCATTCCATCCCGCATTGCCAAGGAAATGAGCCGAAGCCCACCCCCTCACCCCCACTATCATCATCTCTTTCCTTTTCTCTCACTTTCTCACTCTCTCACACACACTCACACACACTTACACACATGAGAAATCTTAAGCCAAAGAAATGAATTCAAACAAACAAACACAAAAAGATAATGACATGTAACTATAATTCCCCCCAAACTCTACTAACATCCTCAAACACCCCACTGAGAGAAAACACTGCGTTTAAATACAATTATTGACCGTGTGTGTGTGAACTAGCAGGTCCGGGGCCCCCCGTCCTGCTGCAGTGATTAGGTCTGTCAAGCGTTTCTCTCTCCTCTCGTGTGTGTGTGTGTGTGTGTGTGTGTGTGCACAGTTCTGCTAACCCTCTCGCTGATGGCGCTGTATTTGATGGCAAGCTCATCGCGGTCGGCGCGGCTGTGGGCCAGCAGGTCCTCAAGACGACTCAGTTCACTCTGAAGGACGCGGTTTTCTTCCTCCAGGGACAAAACTGAGGACATGCTGCCTGCTGCTAAGACAAAGCGACACATAAACAAAGTGAGGAAAGAAAAAGTAAAATATATTGACTACACACATGACCACACACACATACACACAGAAGCTACGTACTGTTGTCGTTTAGGTTCTTGGTGACGATTTCTCGCACTCGAGCCGGTATGCAGGTGGGTGGGGCATCAGCGGAAGAACCGCACACCGTCAACAACTTCTCTTCAGATAGTACACTCTCCTCCAACCTCTAGAAATGTGTTAGCATCATTATTACAATATTACATTGTGGATTAGATCACATTAATCAACAACATATTTCCCAGGATCAGCTTGTGCTCTTCTTCACTCCAATAGAATTTAATCCTGACAGTCAATTTGTATTGTGGATTCTGATCTGAGATCAGTGTGAAGATCTGATCTGGGATAAGTGTGGAGATCTGATCTGGGATCAGTGTGAAGATCTGATCTGGGATAAGTGTGGAGATCTGATCTGGGATCTGTGTGGAGATCTATTAGTGTGGGGTCTGATCTGGGATCAGTGTGAAGATCTGATCTGGGATCAGTGTGGAGATCTGATATGAGATTAGTGTGGAGTCTGATCTGGGATCAGTGTAGAGTGGGTCACAGTGTGAGGAGCAGATGGCAGCACAGCGGTGGAGTTTATATTTAGAACACAACATGAAGCCGTACAGCAAGACAGGACAGAGAACACAACACACACCCTGCAGAACCAGAACACACACTGCATATAATTCTAATAACACATAAAAACATGCTGAAGACTGGAGACTCGGAGAACTTGATGATGTTGATGTCAGTGATGTTGCTATGGAAACCATAACAAAGTGTGTTAGTATAAACCAATGAATGAATCAACATCTGATCACCAATCAGAACGCAGGACTCAGCAGTGCTGAATAATAAGAGGATGATCGATCACGAGCTGTGACGTTTACAGACGCTAGAGGATTTACTGAGAAAGTCAACAAATAAATAATAAATAAAGTAGAGAGTAAATTCGCACAGACTCTTAAACACGGATATTCGGAGATCTGTTTATCTTCATTAATTTAATTAATAACTTTATGATAATTCTGATCAAACTGCAGTTACCTGAATGACCTGCTCCAGCCTGGAGTCTGCGCGCGGGCTTTCTGGTGCGCTCATGAGGGCGCGTGCGTGCGTGCGGCGGGTTTACCGACTCGCTGATTCAGTTTGCCATAGGCTGAACACACACACACATACACACACACACACACACACACACACACACACACACCAGTTCCGACAACCAGCTTAAACAATATCAGCGCTTTGTCGTCGTTATCCCCAGGAGTGCTGAAGGAGCGCGCGCCACAGCTCTGTCTCACAGGTGTCCGAAAGTGGGTGTGCGCGTGTGTGTGTGTGTGTGCGAGAGAGAACGATTAGGAGGAGGTTTTTAAACTACCCCACCTTCTCATAGCGCGCGCGCGCACACACACACACACACTCTCTCTCTCCGTCTTTCTCTCTAATATTATTAGTATAGTTTATTATTAGCATTGTATATCAATAGTATAGTATATTATTAGTATTGTATAGTATTAGTAGAGTATATTATTAGTATTGTATATTGAAAGTATTGTATATATTATTAGTATAGTATATTATAGTAGTATAGTAATTATGTTAATAAACAATAATATTTACACAGAGACGCAATATTAAATAGAAAATCAGTGCAATATTATATTTATAATAACAGGAGGCAGAAATAAGTTCAAAAACTGGTATGATATTAGCAACACAGCCACAACAAATAAAATCCATAATATGTGTGTTTAATTAGACAATAATTAGTCCCGGTGGCACTGAGGGCCCCGGTTCTACACCTCCTTCTATAGCACTGGGTGTTAAAGTCAGTTTAACTGGAGGCC
The DNA here is from genome assembly GCA_005784505.1 of Bagarius yarrelli. Classification (NCBI taxonomy): domain Eukaryota; kingdom Metazoa; phylum Chordata; class Actinopteri; order Siluriformes; family Sisoridae; genus Bagarius; species Bagarius yarrelli. The sequence continues at coordinate 43,456 of VCAZ01000298.1, read as the reverse complement.
CGGTGTCCTGCAGAGATCATGTCTTTTAGGCTCTTTAAAAAAAAACGTGTTTGCTGGGTCGGAATAAGGTTGAAACTAAACGGTGCGGGACACCTGCCCTCCAGAAACTGAGTTCTGTTCACACCCCTGTTCTACATGATGAGGGCAATAAATAAAACTCACAGGCACACTTTCATTCTCACTGTCCCCTGTTACCATGGAGACAGACAGCCATAAACCCACAGAGCTCAGAACTGTCAGGACTTTTACACTCATACTGTGGATTAATCAATGAATCACAATAATAATAATAATAATAATAATAACAAAAATAATGAACTTGATCTGATTGTGATTTTATTGTGATATTTTTTACATGTATTTTCAGGAGATTTTTCCCGGAGAGAAATATTGTTGTAAAAATCTACACAGAACTATAAGTGTGTTTCAAAGTGATGATTAAGTTATTGTTAGTTATTGTCACAGGTCACAGGTGCAGCTGAGGGGTTTCAGCCCCCCCCCCCCCCCGACCCCCTCGTGACAAGGTGTGAGCCATAAGGGGGTCCGTCATGCTCTCCTGGAAATTTTCTGAGTTTTAGAACATGAAAAGCTGCATTTTGTGAAAACATTTTCAAAACTTTAGGAAATAAAGTGTAGGAAAAGGTTAAATAATTAAATGACACCGGAAGTGAATTTAAGGGGGGAAGGGTTTTATTCTGGAACCCCCAACCCCCACCCCCCACACCGGTGCTACACCCGAAGACATATTTCTTCACCCCCCCCCACCCCACCAAACCCAAGCTACGCCAGTGGTTATTTTTTTTGTAGACAGTTTACATTAGATTTATTGTTACAGCAGAATGACGGGACCCTAAAAATCAAACTGCTGACGTCACTGTGGGCGTGTCCCAAACCACACACCCAACACGCTCCTGTGATCGGTCCATACGGGTGTGTGTGTGTGTGTGTGTGACATTACGGTCGTTTATTCTGCAGATCCGCGATAGTGTTAAAAATACACATGAATTCCTTTAGGTTCATTACATGAATAGATCTCATCGCGGCTAATCAGCTAAACTAATCTAATCAGCTAAACTAATCTAATCCGCTAAACTAATCTAATCAGCTAAACTAATCTAACCGCTAGCCGCGTCCACAGCGTTTCTATACGCAAATAAAAGCAATATGACGGTCAGAAAACCGTTTCAATTCCAGCGGTTTTAACGGAACACCAGAATGACATTAAATCACAGCCACGCACAGGGAAACGCAGCGTCTCTGTAACCATGGAAACTAGGAAGCTAACGCTCGTGCAGCCTCCTCTGGCGTGTTTCTGAGGCTGGTTAGCATTGTTAGTTAGCAGTTTGCTGTTGTAAGCGTCAGGATTGAAACTGTGGTTTTATAAAGAAAAGTGAAAGTGTTGACGGAAACTCACTTCCTGTTCCACATGTCCACAGGCAGCCTCTAAAGCCCGAAGAAGAAGAAGCAGCAGTTACTGCTGGACTGCATTGGCCGACATTTTCAGCTCATCCTGTTTAAACTGCGCTTTACAGATGAAATAAAATCCTTTCACTTCAACACCGTCGCTGTTCGGACGTGTTTTCTGAGAGGCAACAACACAAAATCACACCGAGATTCACCGCGGACCAAATCAGTGCTCATTAAATCCCGCTGTCCGCTACGAACCAGTTCACTGAATCGACTCCTTTAACTAAACATGAACTAAATTGTTTAGACGAATTAAGAGGTTTTGGTTTATCCGATTTAAGCACAAGGTCTTGATTAAACTGCATATTTTTCTAATAATTGTATAATTTACGACTGTTTAACACGTAAATAAATGTAGATTATATTGGAAATGTCGAACTAGCAGTTTGATTAGCAGTCGAGGCTAAGTGTTGAGTCTGATCGCATCTCTATTAAACTTATAGTTAAACAAAGAATGAAACAAACATCACTTAGCAACACTATTAGCTTGTTAGCATTACACCCAGTCTGACACTGACATATAATATATAAAACATATAAAGAAATAACTAAAGCTGTATTTGGCTATAATTGTCATTCTCATTGTTTACTTTTAATTTTTTGTTTGAAAAACCTAGAAAAAAAACCCTTTAATTCTTTGTTTATGCATTTAATTTCATTAAAGATGGATTTTTGATTTCAAAGATGCAGAAAGGAGCACGCTGTGTGCTTTATAGGGTTAATGAATAAATCAGACTGCTGTAAGATTTCATGTTCTTTTCATTCAGTAATAAATGTTTTCTGGTTTCCTGTAAATGACTCATTAATCCACCAAAACAGTTACTGTTCACCAAAATAAACGGGTTTTATCAAATGAAGACACTGCAGTGAATTTCAGAGACAGTTACAGAATGAATCAGTTCAGCGGAGGATCACAGGGATCATCCAGCTGTACTGATCTACAGGAGAGCCAGATGATGTAATCCACTAGATTTAAAATAATAATCATTTGATCGTTGATCTCATAAACAAAGATCCCAAAAAGTGTACAAATGTCACTCACCCGAGTGAGAGAGGAGTAAACTCCAGCTCCTGCTGCAGAATGAGAACACCTGCACTTACACACACACACAACACAACGCACCATGGTGACAGTCTCTCTCTCTCTCACATACACACACACACACACACCCCACCAGGTCCCTACTGAACACCTTCACACACTTCAGCTTCTCTAACACACCACTGTCCAACCTAAATAAATTAAAACAGCTCTTTATTAAAATAAAAATAAACATATTCCACACATCTGTAAACACACTAATCAACACATCTGTAAACCTCCCCGTCTCTAACACATCTGTAAACTCCCGTCTCCCCGTCTCTAACATAACACATCTGTAAACCTCCCCGTCTCTAAACACCATCTGTAAACCTCCCCGTCTCTAACACACATCTGTAACACCTCCCCGTCTCTAAACCCATCTGTAAACTCCGTCTGTAACATACTCTGTCTGTATCTGTAACTCCCCCGTCTCTAACACATCTGTAAACTCCCCTGTCTGTAACACATCTGTAAACCTCCCCGTCTCTAACACATCTGTAAACTCCCCTGTCTGTAACACATCTGTAAACCTCCCCGTCTCTAACACATCTGTAAACTCCCCTGTCTCTAACACATCTGTAAACCCTCCCCGTCTCTATCTTTAACACATCTGTAAACCTCGCGCCCGTCCTCCCTGTCTGATCTAACAATCTGTAAAGCCCCCCCGAGATTCTGACTATAATAATTCTATTAAATTATTTTGGAAAACAGACGAAAAGTATGTGGACACCTGTGCATCTCATTTTAGAATCAGGAGTAATGAGTAACACTTTTGCATGTCTGAGCTATGTGTGTGTGTGTGTGTGTGTGATATCCTGCAGCAGAAACTGATAGTTTAAGTAAAACTGCTGGTAAGAAGTTTTTGATGTAATTTTTCCTGTAGTGCTGCTGCTTGATTGGCTGATTAGGAGACCAGTCCACATTCTGAGCTGCAGCCAGAAAACTCGTTAATGCAGCTGGAGTGACACACGCACGCACGCACGCACACACACACACGCGCACGCACACACAGGGAAGTGGTAGCGGAGCGGTTCAGGTGTTGGACTGCTAATTGGAAGATCAGGGTTTGATTCCCAGCACCACCACGTGGCTCCTGTTTATATCTGACGGTGTGTTTTCCCATTTATTTAAATCACATTTTATTATTTATCGGAAAGAAATTAAGGCCCATTCAGAGAGGAGTAAAATGACAGCGTGTCCAGATGAAACTCTTAAAAACAAACTATTGGTCTTCACATTTTCCAGCTTTTTTCATTTCTTAACCAGATTTTTAGGCTGGATGAATCTCAAAATCATGAAAAACAGAGAAGAGAAAAAAAAGATTTATTTTACAAAGAAAAATGTTGCTTTACATTTTATACATGTGTTTCTATCATTAAAGGCACTTGGGAAAAGATTTAATGTCATCACAGTAGAAAAGTGTTTGGAGAACAGTATAACAGAACCAGGGTGTGTGTGTGTGTGAGTGTGTGTGTGTGTTATAAAACCTGCAAAGACTTCTAACTGCATGCAGTCAGAGACCAGCAGCTAAAAGAGCTAGCAGCAAAATGCTAAAACATCACAGACATTAAACCTGTCCTGACCGACTGTCTCCCACTTCCTGACCAACTGTCTCACTTCCTGTGGCATGAAAAAAATATTATTGTACAAAATTTTGCTGTGAACATTAAAATATGGTTTCTTTTTAAATTAGCTGGTTTCTTCATGAGGCCAAAAATAAAAGAATTCAGATCAGCGACAGTAAATTTCTAGAAACGACGCGATGGTTAATTAAAAGAAAGGAAAACAGACAAAAGAAAAAAAGGAGAAACACACAAAATACAAAACTCAAAAACTTCAGAATCCTTTCCTAAAGAAAAAAAGTGGAATGTGAAACATCACACTCAAAACCTGCACATGTGAACCTTGAGTGTGTGTGTGTAAAAGAGTGTTGCTTTTTACCAGCGTCTCTCTAAGGACAAATCAGGTGTGTTTTTGTATGCGTGTGAGTCTTCCTGCCCTCACAGTGATGAGAGTCCAGTTCACACCCTTAAAACTGCACCCATCCTGATTTCACAGCTCCCTGAGTCGAGCTGCAGGAACAGAGAAGCAGTAAATCAGCAGTTTCACTCGGTTTAGTTTGGTTTAGATTTTGTAAATGTAATAAATCGGTTTTCAGCAGGTTGTACTGTATGTAAGTAAATGATGAATGTTAATAAAAGCTTTGAAACAGCTGTAATGAGGAAAGTGGTGGTTCGAGGTGAGTGGGACGGACAGTCGCTGCTGGGCTCCTAAATCAACTCAAGTACTCAACTTTCTCTGGATAAAAGCATCACCTACGAACTGTAAATGTCCCCCTTCCTCTCTCCCTCGCCCCCTCCCTCACCCCCTACTCACCCCCTACCTCACCCCCTACCACCCTGATCCAGCAGCAGTGTGAAGTCTCCCACAGATCCTGCGATACCGGAGTTTCAGGAGGAGGACCTCCAAAATCCAACAACAACCCTGCACACAGAGAGAGAGAGAGAGAGAGAGAGAGAGAGAGAGAGAGACAGAGACAGACAGAGAGAGAGAGAGAGGAGAGAGAGAGAGAGAGAGAGAGAGAGAGAGAGAGGAGAGACGAGAGAGGAGGAGACAGAGAAGGAGAGAGACAGAGAGAGAGAGAGAGAGAGAGAGAGAGAGGAGGGAGAAGTGAGAGGAGAGAGAGAGAGGAGAGAGAGGAGAGAGAGAGAGAGAGAGAGAGAGAGAGAGAGAGAGAGAGAGACAGACACAGACAGAGAGAGAGAGAGAGACAATGATCAGGTGGAAATGAAGGTCTGAACTTTAAATAGAAAATTAATAACCAATATTACCACACACACACACACAACACAAAATTAGTATCATTTTTTCCGTGCAGAAATATTTACCAGTGTTTTGTTGAGTGGGTGCAGCAGTCTGGTGGGTGGAGCCGGGAGGATGGGAGACGAGTCCACCACTTTTCCCACCAGGAGGAGGTGGGAGCAGACCACCAGCACCAACAGGTCGTGGTTTAACTCCTGCCACGTCCTTCTTCTTTAGGTTCTGAGACACAGAAAGATTATGAATTTCACAGGTCTGTCTAACACTCACAGCTGATGGTCCTGTTCATCACCGTGATTGTTTTATATCGAGCGCTGTCTCTCTCTCACCCCGAGGCTAATCTTAATGGTCTGACCCTCTTTAAAGCCCAGGTCCAGTTTAGGAGCAGCGCTCTGATCAGCTTCCTGCTTCGCCAGTTCACCTTCCTGTTTTACCCACCTGAGAAGAAGGAAGAGAGAGAGAGAGAGAGAGAGAGAGAGAGAGAGAGAGAGAGAGAGAGAGAGAGAGAGAGAGAGAGAATTAGTAACTAAAAAGGCAGAGGTGGGTGGAGCAAAGCTGTCTGAAACAAAATCTCTTTCTGAAACTAAATTATAAATCTCCGTCCACCTCCACTGTGATTGGCTGGTAGAAATAATGTAATAGCCATTACAGTTCAGTTGAAGTCTAAACACACGGTCTCACTGACTCACTTAAAATGATCCTGCAGAGTCACGTTAAAATCAAACGAGTCCCCGCGATCCGTGAAGCCCAGTCCGATAAACGCGTGTCTCCCTGAGAAACAAACAGAACAACAAACGGGGGTTATGCTAAAAATGCCTAAAGGAAAAAAAATAAAGAAAAACACACATTCTGTTAGTCAATCAGTGCCAAAAGTTAATAATTAAAAAAAAAACTAAACACACACACACACACACACACACACACAGCAACAACACACTGATGAGGTAAAGTGTGTTCTTACCGTTCCCATCTTCAATCTTAATTACAAAATAGCGGCTGGAATCTGTTACAGCTTCTACAGACGCTCCAGGGTACTGATCGACTGGGGCCTGTGCAAACAGCTCACCTGCACACACACACACACACATGGGTAGACAAACTTAAAAAACACACAAATACATGGGAACTCCCTGAATAAAGCGCACGCATGCGCGCGCGCGCGCACACACACACACACACAGACACACCTGTGTTTTTGTCCTCCAGTTTGGATGAAGGCGGTTTTGCTCTTTGCGGTGATCTTCATGCGACGTTCCAGGACGGCTCGTCCAGCTTCCAGTCAGCGGCGCTGCATGATTTACACAGCGTCAGTACGTAACTTCACCTTTAGAACAATCACCGTTCTGCAGTTCTACATGCAGTCAGAATGCAGCTTGTGTGTGTGTGTGTGTGTGTGTGTGTGTGTGTGTGTGTGTGTGTGTGTGTTTAGGCTCCTAATGATTTAATGTGCTAAGAGGAAGTAAGAGTGTGTTTATTTACTTGTATGAATTATTTATGATTAAACATTAAGCACAATAAACATTGTAACCCTAAGACAGATGTTTGCATCACGTGATCGTGTGGTCTGTAAGGAAGTGGCAGTGATGATTTATCAGGTTAATATGTGCGAATATCAGCGTTACGATTGGCTGAGGATTTTAAAAGCACAGTTTTGAAATACTGACTGATGTTTTTTAACACATTGTTTAGGTAAAGCAGTCCGGTTAACCTTTACGCACCGTTTATTTAAACTTTTACAATTAATAAATATTAATAATTAAACATCCGTCACCGCACTGTCCATCCGGGCCACCGTATCACGTCAGGTCTCGTGCTATTAATCGTGGCGGAACTTGAGACCAGTTTACACAGACATTTTACACTTTAACGTTCAAAATGAAACACTCGCGTCGACACATAACTTAAAGAATACAAACATGACTAACAACTAATTATTAACAGCTTTTGCCTTATTAGTGTAAAAAAAAAACAAACATTAGCAGATGATAGCACAACTGAGGCCAATTTCAGTCGCGAGCGGTAACTCACATTTTTATAATGCACCATTATGCAAATTTCGCGCGTTCGCCGAGCTAGAGCCGTCCAATCAGGACGTCTTATTACTCTTTGATTTAACATATGTATAATCATCCCGGAACTTTGACGTCCGTATAACCGAACTGAGCTCGAGCTCCCCAGTGAGGGGCAAGAGTTTCGTTAATAAAGTTACGCAATGAATAAACTCACCGATATCCCCGATTAGAAGCTCGTGGGGGAATCTTGTACACGTGAACCTCTGGTTTTCGCCAGAATCGACTCGTACGTGTCGTCCGCCATCCTGCGTTTTGAAAAACTTCAGTGAGCTCCCTGAGCAACAGCGCGGAAGTGTGCGGTGCACTTCCGGGTCTAACACCGACTGACTAAAGTACAAAATAAAAGGTCCGGAGGTAGGTTTCCTCAAGACTTTTCTGTGCTCTGGAACCAAAAATGGTGAAATGAACTTCCCATCAATGTGAGAACAGCTGAGACACTGACCGTTTCCAAAAGACAAATAAAGACACGATTCATTCTTAAGTTTTTTTTAAAAAAAAACCTTTGTCTTGGTGTGGTTTTGATCTATGCTGTTATTGGTTTGGGGTCCTTCAACATGTTTTGTGATCTATGTTGAGCTGTTCAATAATAAGACTTGGAGAACGATGTGGTTCCATGATAGAAATGTGAAATAGTCTGAAATCAAGCATTCCTTTAAATTTAAAGGTACAATCTGAGTTAAAAAGCACTTTTATGTACAGCGTATAAACCTGCAGGACTAATCGGATAGAGAGACAAAGACAGAAAAAAGAAAACCATGAAGCGATTTAGTCTATTCTTTTAGGTCCAGTTTATTTGTGAGCACACAGATAAACTAAAACATACAATACACCAGAAATAAGGCAAAGGATTGGGAAAGTATCGCTGTAGTGCAGCCCAACCCTATGAAGGATTCAGATGTTTGCGATGAACTGATTCGTGTGTGTGTTTGGTGTGTGTTAGACAGATGCTGGTGGAGGGTGGTATAATGCAGCGGCGTCAGAAAATGAACACGTAGAAAAATAGTCCGAAGTCAATGGCGTTCTGCTAAAAGCGATCAATCGGTTAAAGGGAAGGACCCAGTCTGATGGAGACTTCCTGTACGGAGGACACAGGTTTAAATACAAGTAAATGAATCTGGGCTTAAGCAATCACTGATTGTACTCTCCTCTCTCTCTCTCTCTATGACACACAACAC